>JAOTQY010000015.1:15933444-15951569 GCA_026413445.1 Dolichallabes microphthalmus
TAAGCATTTCACTGCATATCGTACTGTGTATGACTGTGTATGTGACAAATAAAATTTTAATTTGATTTGAATTTGAAATGGGAACTTGGATAGACTTCAAAATCTATGTGCAGGCCTGAAATACATGATGTGTATTCTAGCTAATATTGGTGAATACAAGTAGGTTGGTCGGACCATTACCTGCCACTGATGGTCTCTCTACCCAAACGCTTAATGCAAATGAACTGATACTTGTTTAGTAATAACCAATTGCCATTGCATGGAAAAAAACAAGGCATCCATTAGCCAGTGCAGGACATTGTTTAAGAGTCTAAAATTTTGTTTGACCATCTCTTTAGGTAGGTATAATCTCTAGGTATAATTACACAGCATGGATCTTGAAATATGCCTGTGTCATCAGGAAAGAAAAACTCCATTGATGTGACACGCTGGTCATGAAGCTTCCCCAGATCACAACACTGCCTCCAAAAGTTTGTACATTGGGCACTATGCATGATGGGTGCATCACTTCATTACTTTCCTTCTTACCCTGACATTCCTGTCATTCTGGAATAGAGTAAATCAGGACTGATCAGATCACATGACCTTTTCCTATTGCTCTAAAGGCCAATCTCTATTCTATCAAATTGCAGCCTTTTATTCTGATTATTCTCACTAACAAGTGGTTTTCTTATAGCCACACATTTGTTTAGTCCCAATCCATTTTGCACCCAAACGCATTTTCTATATCATTTTATTTTCTGACACAGCTATCCCCAAGTGTTTAAATGATTTCCATTTGTGATTTATTTCAAACCACATTTCTTTGATGGTTCAGCACTATCCTACTGTAGGTTGTAATACAGTGTTGGACAGTTCTTATCCCAAATTTAGTAATTTCAAATCTCTTTAGTTTTTTTTTCCAACTGCAATTATTTGAATAATTTGACGATTCTGAATTGTGACTCTGAAATGTGAATTCTGTGTGTTTTAACTGATAAGCTAGCGAATTATTATTATTCATCAGACATTAGTCTACTGTAGTTGCCTGGTCTAGAACCAGGAAAAGTGCTCAGAATCAATGCATAAATAAGCATGCCTAGCAAGTGATAGAGAATAATCAGCTGTGAAGTATGATGTATGATAACACCAAAGGGTGTCCTAAACACAACGCCTGCAAACATTCCAGTTAAAATGTTGTTTAATGAGACGGATATCGTTCAAAGAGCTGCTTCCTTCTACATTTTTCATTATAAGGAAACTAAAATGTCTGGTATTGCTCTTAATCCGTTCTGCAGTACACAGATATAGTGATTTCATCACACTGTATACATGTATATGAAAGGCATTGCAATAAAATATTACTTGGCATGTCTTGACTTTCTGTCCTTCAAGGTGTTTGCAGGGCCTTACATCACCAAGCATCATCTCAATTGAAATTGAAGCTGAGCAAAATATCATGGATAAATGCAGTTATAATTGTTTTTGATGAGAGTCCAGTGTATTTTGCCTCTTTGTAGTGTAGATGGATGATCACTGTAAACAACTACCACTGTGTTACTTTCACCTGCTGATCCTAAAATTAGTGTACCACTTTCATTTGTATCAGTCATATAGTTTTGACTGGTCACAGCTTGGAGAAAGTTGTAGGAAGTAGTAGATATACTACATGATTAAAGCTTAAGCAAAAGACACAAGGAGTTTCTGCCTTTTTTTACCATGTCAGTTTGATATCATTTTGAATGGAGAGATTGAAACCATGCATTTGACACACTGGTGAGCTCTATCTAAGCTGAAAGAGAGAACATGGCTTTCACACCAGAGAGTCTGGCCATGTCTGGTGTATGTAGACCTGTCAGTCAAACATGACAGCTGTTTGCAGTCTTTGCAGTCTGACTGGGAGAGATGAAAAGAGCAGACCTCAGAACCCAACAAAAAGAGAGAACAAATCCAGTACTATCCAATTTCTCCTTTCTAATGCTTGCATATAGTTTATGCCTGCCTTTCTCTCTCTCGCTCTCAAACACGCACATACGAATTATGTTTTGACATTATCTTTTTATAATCAAATAATCCAACTTGTATATAGAGACTATCATAATAATTATGCAATAAACTGTCATATTATTTAATGTTTGCCTATGTCTACTGTATGTGTATTATGGAACTCCTAATAAACCAAAAGTTGCCATGACAAACTGTATCATTGTATTGCATTCTACACATCATTCACTTGAATTAAGTAGTAAGTAAAGACAGTATGTAAAAAAACAAAAACAAAGAAAAAGCAACTTGATTGTTGCTTGAAGCAAGTAGCACACACTTGCGTGGATCTGATGCTTTATCAGCTAAACTAGAATCAGACCAGTGCTAACCTTTACAGTATATTATATAATTATATAAGCTGGTTACTGTATATATATATATTAATTAGGGATATAATACCATTTATATAAGGATAAAGCGGTACAGAAAATGAATGAATGAATGAATAATACCATTTACATTTGGGGCATTTGGCAAACACCCTTGTCCAGAGAAATTTGCATTTTTATTTCATTATACATTGGAAATATATCAATATATCAATTTGGAAGCCAAATCCTAAAAATATTCTTTTGCTTAAAGAAGCTGCTTAAAAAATACCCTTCTTAAGTGTTTGTTTGTTCTTAGTTACCTTGTTTAGTATTACTCTGAAAAGTGGATTCTATCTTTATATCATTAATGAGTCGGCTATGATATATATCATATAGTCTTGTTAGCTAATAAACATTGAATTAGATGACTTTATCATAGCTGAATAACTGCTGGATGTTGAGTCAGTGCTTGTATTTTAAACACCTCAGAGACCATTAACAGTGTTGCAGGTTTTTGTAGGGCACTAGCTGGTACACATCTGTGTATGGGAATAAATGTGACTCCTAACCTACAAGTACTGACCCAGCTCCAGAAAAGCTTGAGTTGCCTTGAAGTTTTTTTTTTTTTTTTTTCCAAAATTAACATATAGTCATAGTGTTTAAAAAAGATAAAATAAAGGATGTTACTTTATCTTAAAGTTTCATGGAACTTTATTTGAAAAAAGAAAACTTCTTTGCAACTTTAATGATGTTTATTACATTGATATATTCATGTCACACTATTATGTTTATGGTTCCATATCCTCTTGGACTAGTTCGTCATTTTGTAAAAAAAAAAAAAAAAAAAAACACTGAGAAAATGAAGAATCTTCACCTTCTGCATGTTCACATATTGTCCATTACCTGTGGCGCAGTGAGCGAGAGCTCACAGGGCGCTCACCGAATAAGATAAGCGTAATGCTTATATATTTATCACCAATAATCACACTTCTCTTTGTGTTCCAATACATTCAGGCAGAAATAATGAGATGCTTTGCCGAGACAGGTTTTGAATAGAAAGCCTCCACATGAATGCCAGCATCCTGGGACTCGCACAGTGAAGGTGAGGAAAACACCATTAGACACGTCTAAAGCGGCATTAACGATTTACCAGATTAAAATGGCTTTTTCAATTGATTTGTAAACAGTTATAAATCTCGGTTTATCTGTGCCCACTGTTTTCTTGCGTTGCAACTGCAAATTATATTGTCTAACATATTCTCTGCCTCAAAAGTGGAAAGTGTGTGTGCACTGGAGAGGCTCAGGGCTGTTTCATAGTCCAGGCTTTACGTAGTGTGTAGAAAGAGAGTTGGCTGCATTCTCACCATTAGAAACTGCCATCTTTCAGCTGTGATCTCTCCTTTGAGCTCTTAATCTGAATTAAAATGCATTGCGCCACACACAGTCGTATTCAGGAGGAGCCAAAACAGGAACAGTGAACTACAACTGCTAGAGAATAACTGAAAAATAAATGTATGTATAAAGCATGTCTACTCTGTATGTTAAAGGGGCGAAAGTGCCATTAGTCAAAACCATAAGACAATAGTAAGAAATGAACATTTATCAGCTGATGTTTATGTCTCTACATGGGTTTAATACAATAATGTGAAATGCAAATACCACAAATCATGAAAGTGATCTTGCTCCCACAAAAATATTTAAAAAGAATTGGTTTCTGACTTGAAAAGAAGAAGGAGTTGAAAGACACAATTATTGATGATACCACTATTGTGGATAAAGCCTGAGAAAAGTGTAATGGCAGATATGCTGTAGACAGCTATGTCACACTAAACAAAAGTCTCACACTGTAAGATTTCATTCAGTCACCTTTAGCTTTGATTACAGCACACAATGTGGTGGCCAGTTCATGTGTAAAAATGATTCTTCATGCTCCCAAAACCAGTGTTTCACAATTGGAACCCTGGAGTATGCTTGTGTCATCAGGGTAGAAAAGCTCCATTGATATGATATCCTGTTCATTTAGTACATTCAGGTCAATAGTGGACTTTATTTTATTGCCACATAGCATTGCTGATCATGACACTGCCTCTAGAGGCTTGTACAGTGGGTACCAGGCATGATGATGCATCGCTTCATGCATCTGTTGGTCTGGAATATCTATCTGTCTATCTGGTCTTATCAGCCTACATAACATTTTTGCATTGCTCCACAGTTCAATCTTGGTGCTTACTAGCCTGAAGCCTAATGAGCATAAAGACTAGACTGAAGCCTTTGTTTTTCTAATTAATAGTCAAATGGTTTTCTTAGGGCTGCACAGCTGTTCAGTCCCAATTCTGAGAGTTCTCATAAAGTTATCTCTGTATGCAAAGCTCTTTCTTTTACCATTAAATATAGCTATGGTTTTTACTGTTGATTTCTTACCAAGTGTTTAAGTGCTTTGTGATTTTTTTTTTCCAGACCACATTTCAAGGTTCAGTGATGCCCTTCCAGGTTTTAATAATGTGTTAAAGATTTCTCAACCCAGTTTCGGTAATTTCAAATTTCTTTAATTGTTTTCTTTGCTTGATGCAGTCCAATAATTTGACCCTTCTGAAATAGAAACTTTTTGGACCAGACAGTGCATACTCACAAAAAAGAGCAAATGCAGCTAATTAGTTAGCTTCTGCTGATTACAACAAAAAGAAGTTTAATTACCATTGTGATAAAAGTTTTAATTTCTCTTTAAATTACATCAATTATAAAAAAAATATTTGAAAAAACTTTCTAAAAACCAGCTACAAAAAGACAGTGTGTGTTTCCCACAGTGTGTTTGTTATTTCTCCAGCTGAATTACTCCTTAGACAATGCATTTTTTAAAATAATTTAAACTGTTTCACTGTTTCTCTTTTACTCCTCTTCCAAACATACCATTTTAGTGTTTGTGTAAATGAGCTATTGCAAAGCCACACCACTGGAGAGTTACTTATCTGAGGTCACCATTTTTTGGGGGGTGGGGCCTACTGGCTTGTTTTAATAGACCAAAAACAATGAATGTTTTTTCCCCTCATGATTTATGTCTGTATGCACAGACTGAGTATCTAAAAATGACTAAAAATGTAGTCATAACAGTGCCACTTAATTTTTCTAAGAAATCTTAGCATTCCATTTTCAATTATGTTAAGATTTAGATCTTTACTGTAGGTCAGAGGAATATGTTGCACTGTAGACTGTAGTTATATTTGTACACATCCTTTCCTAATGGCAAACTAAACTATTATAGAAATAATATAATAATAATCATGTATGAATATGTACAAAAAAAATAAAAAAAATTTACAGACATATTTTTCTTTTTATTTTGTTAGTAAAGCATCAGCCTTTATGGCTGCCTAGCTACTGACTTTACCTACCTTACCTATGAGATGACACCCACATTAGAAGAACACAAAATGTAATAACAGTTGACTATAATACTGCATAAGGCATGTTAATTCCTCCAAAGTTCTACGTCTAAACAATGTCTCATCTAAAAGAATTTGATTTCTTTGGCAGAGCATGCATGCAATGTCATTAGATTTTAACACACTCAAGTTTTATTATGTTCTCCCTGTAAATTTTAGATTAACTAGTTCTACATTCATGTGGACTTTGTTTGGAAAACTCGCAGGTAAAATGCCACAAATAGATTTAAATTTGAGATTTAGTCTATATGTTTTATTTAGTTCAACTATAATTTGCTATCAAGAGCTTTGAAACAATATCTAGGCTAATCCTCAATTTTAAATAAATCATCCTTGCTTTATCATATTTTAATTTAGTATTATATCATCCTTTCTTATACCCCAAAGTTTTTGGACCAGCATGAGGCTCATACTGAAAAAGAGCCTCAGTCTCTCTCTCTCTCTCTCTCTCTCTCTCTCTCTGCCTCTGTTTCTTTGTGTTCAGCTCAAACATAATTTCCTGCATTTACAACTAACACAAACTTCAAGGAGACACATGACACAAGGAGGGAAGACTTTTATAGCAAGATGTAGATCACTTGCCAGTTGATGATTAAAGATATGATCACTGCTGGATCAGCCAGAGCGTGGCACATTTATTAGCATGCCAACAGATGGAGACAGACATTTTTCCCCAGCAAATTCTTGTGAAATGGCTCCTCGGGTAGCCATATAAAAATGATGCACTGCACCGTTATAGGTGTACAAAGATGGAGGCAAACAGGATGAAGTAATGCAGGAGGAATAAGAACCTGGATTTACTGCCTTTACCTCACTGACTGATCAGTTCTGAGCTCTAGAGCACACTTAACATAACTAATACAGTACTGTACAACTTGTACCGTCTGCTTGTCACCTATTGCGGAGGACAGATAGATGCATGGAAGGGTCAAATGGACAGGAAGTGAAAGGAAAGGAAAAAGAAAATATATTTTTTTAAACTAAAAAGGTAAAGAAGGGTAGGATAAAAGAAAGAAAACAGTGGCTTAAAGAAATAAATAATGAAGTAACACTAAGAAGGAATAAAGGAGAGGAAAAACTAAATGAACATAGTATACATTTATAGTTGCATGAAGGAAAGAAAGAAAGAAAGAAAGAAAGAAAGAAAGAGAAAGCTGTGTGGTAGCATGATATTTGAATATTTACTATACCTTTCAAAAAGGAAATGGAAAAACAGCAATTATGGAATGAAAATCTTGAAATAAAAATGAAAAGAAAAAAAAGAAAGATTTTTTCTATAAAAGGTAATAGGAAAAAAACAACAACAAAGAGACCCAATGAATGAATGATGAACGAATAAAATAAAAAGAAAAACAGAACAGAATAAAATATGTAGGATTATTATTAAAGAAAAAGTGATGACAAATCGAAGAGTGTGCTAAAGGAGTGGAAATTTTATTTATTATCCTCAGTCCACTAATGTGCCATTCAACAAGATCTGTAATCGTCTATAGAAAAAAACAATATAGAAAAAAAACAAACAGAATTCAGACAAAACATCAGATGACCTTTACATCTCTTCTTTTCTTAGTTCTTCTTACCGCACTTACACTACCTTATGTTTGGTTGCCCCAAGTAATTTCCACACAAATGCATAAATTGGAGTTTAGTCAGTCAGTCAATCAACGAGTGAGCAAAAATCACAACCTTCCTGGGTTTTAATAGATTAAATAATAAATTAATTTCTTCCTAATCCCTTTTCCCATATGGTGCTCCATAATTCCCTAGTGCATGAACATTTTCAGCTGTGTGTATGTGTGTGTGTGTGTGGTATGAGTTTCACATACACATGTTAGGAGTGCATTGCTTGCCGGAACAACAAGAGGAAACCAATAGTCATTATCATATTGATTGAAATATTTCAGCTTGGTGTAATTTCAGGTTCGGTGCCAACATGTTGAGAGACTGAGAGAGACTGAGAGAGAGAGAGAGAGAGAGAGCAGGGAAGACCGAGCCAACAAAACAACAGAATTATAGAACGCTGTCGTTTCTCTCTTCCACTTCATTGACGGAGTTGATTAAGTTTAAATGAAGCAGACACAGGATAAAAAGTGAGGGCACTGACCAGCAGGCGCCTACGCCAGCCGCTTTGAAAAACCTCCGATGCACACGGAAAAAGCAAGATTTGCTAAATGCTCTAATCTTCAATGAAATCTAACATCAATAGCTACAGACAAAGTTTGGTAATGAGAGATTCGATCAAGCATGCAGGAGAAGAGAATTAATCCCCCTCTGGCCTAAACTGGGCTCGACTTTGAAGGCGGCTTCTCGGCGCAGACGGTTGTCTAAATGCTAAATAAGAAAACGGATTGCACTTTTCACAGCATGCTAATCATTTGTTCAATTTGTGTGCCTGTAGATTGGAACTGTTGATCCGGTGATTAAAACAAGTGAGCAGCAACCTTTAAATTAGAAGTCAGTCACTCTCAATATCATCCTGCGAGGCCTCAAATCAGACAGACAACCTCCTCCATTCTTAACCGTTTCAGTGTTATTAAGATTATGCTATAGAACAAGAAAAGTGTAAACTGTAAATAATGAATTGAATGTTTTGATAAAATACAAATATGTTGGTTGTATGAAAATCAAGTTGATTAATGCTCTTTATTTGCAAGTTTGTAGAACAAACTGGAATTCAAATTAACACATAAAGTCGATTCAATTATTTGATTATATCATTCAATCAGAGTGTGTGAGTGAGTGTATGTGTGTGTGTACCCTGTGATGGATTGGCACCCTGTCCAAGGTGTACCCCACCTCGTGCCCTAAGCCTCCTGGGATAGGCTCCAGGCTCCCTGCGACCCTGAATACAGGATAAAGTGGTATAGATGATGAGTGGGTGATCATTCAATCATTTATTGACTAATTCATTCACGTTGGGTAAGCACATATAATATGGAAAAGTTTATTGTGCTCTTTTATACATTGCCATTATAGCATGCAAATCTGTATCTGTATTTGCAGAAGCTCTTACAGAACTTACAGAAGTGTATATTTAGAAATCATTTCTTTATGCTAATGCAGATCAACTGCTGTCTAAAGATAACTGAGCAAGTTACAGTAAGGCACTGTCAGAAACAGGGTTCTGATACAGTGTGGATAAACAAGTATGTTCATTTGCATATTACATAAAAGGTGTGTAGGGAGTGTTAATTGAAGTGTTTATTGATTAGGCAGGGCATCAATCTTTAGGTGAAGACAACAAGAGACTCAGGAGAAGTTCAGTGTTAATTGTCAGCAGTGCTTGAATTTCTTGTGTTTTCAAGGAAGTTGGGTAAATCCAGTGCATATACAGGATACACTTATATATTTACATTAATGTGGCTTTCAAATTCTCGTGCTTCCTGCAACCAGCCCCATGAAAGCATACCATTAAATGTACAAGGCTAAATAAATCACAAAAAATGAATGAATGAGTTGGTGCGGATGAGCATAAACTACAACAAATAATTTCAGGGAAAATATTATTTTTAAAAAAAGGTTTGGGGAGTGACCTTGATTGTTCAGTACAGTCACAGCCACACTACAAAAAACTGAGGAGCACAAAAAGTATTTGTGTGTTATATTTAACACAGTATGACTGCAGATCAATCCCTGCTATGCGTTATCACCCCTCTTCCCTGTTGAGTCTGGTTCCTCATAAGATTTCTTCCTATTGCCATCTTAAGGAGTTTTTCCTTGCTATCTAATCTGACAATTCTGATTATATGTATTACCTCACGCATTTCGGACTTTTTGATTGTGTAAAGCTGCTTTGTGACAATGACCGTTGCTAAAAGCGCTATATAAATTGAATTGAAGACAATAACTAATATAGTGTGTTGTATCTCTAAAACTGCACTGCAAATTGTCAGGATTTTTGTGATCACAACACTATTTGTCTGTTTCACACGTGAAGCCTAAATAAGGCAGTGGAAATGAGAAACAGGTGCAACTACCCGATCTCAAGAAGATGTAAGTGTTAATATCTTCCAACAGGAAGATAAGCCCATATACGGAACCCAGAAACCACAGAGATTTATGTACCAGGTGCATACTGTAGTAGGGAAGGTGGGAAAGAATTGAAGTGGACATGAAAGAAACAAGAGCAGTGTCAGCGCAGAGACTTCAGACACTGAGACCAGTGCATGGTAGTGTTAAAATGCACTGTTTTCCATCACCACCAGCACTCTTTAGTATGTATAATAATAATAATAATAATAATAATAATAATAATAAAAGCATTGTATTATATTTGTACAGTATATTTAAATGAAATATGCCATACAACTTTTTTTTATCTGTCTGATTTCCCACTCAAATTCAGTAAGGGTTTTAACCTGGCCAGGTTCATAGTGGATCTACAGTCTATCCTTGGTGTGAGGCTCAGGGCACCATGCAGGCACACATTCACACACTGTCAATCACACCTAGGGGCAATTTGTCTTAACCAACCCACCAGCCTGTATGTTTTTGGGATAAAAACCAAAGGACTCACAGGGAGAGGACACACAAAAATGCCAGCCAGACCCAAGTGAGCCTGATGTATTTCTCCTTGGTTCTAATGTACTTCATAATTTCTGTTTTTTTTTTATACTGTTTGATTGATGTTGATGCAGTTACTCCATCCATGTGACGCTTGCTTAAACCAAAGTTACAAATCAGTTACTCTATAAAACATGATGAAGACTAGTTCATAATTAGAAACAGTCAAACCTCAGCAGTACATGAACAATTTGTAGCGTTTTGATCATTCTACACAAGCCTGATACAGAGCAAAGAAGATTGTTATTTAAACCCAGCAAGATGTGACGTGTCACCTCCTTTTCTCCTGTCAAATTAGAGCAGTTTAACACGTTTGGCACTGATTGGCAAATGACAGTCTAACACTCATGGCTTAGCACCAGAGTGTAAAATGCCCACAAATGTATGCAGGCACATATAGGTTACGCTTATTGGTTTGTTCCTGTATTGTTTCATCCTCAGCTGTGAAACCCAAGCTTGGGTACATTTTCATCCTCAGCTATAATGCAATTGCAGATCGGTGTACACACGCCAGGATAAATACACTGCTTTTAAAGTTTACCTCAGTATCAAATGTGAATAAGAAGATTACATGGCTATTATTGCAAATTCATCACTGCAGGATAATGATAAATGTTGTCAAGCTAGGTATGTAGACAGGTTTATATTGCTCTTTATGTAGCTTGTGTGCGTACGATGGGATCGTAATCCTCCAAGCAAGGGATGCTGTCAAAATTCCCCATCTAATCTGCATGTTTTGTTTCCTAAACAGGCCATGTTAGCTTGTTCTTTCTTCGTCTCAAGCAGACAGGAGATGTGAACTCAAAGGCAACGTGCCACTTTGCACCACTGCCTTTGCCCCTTAGCAGCACGTCGGCTGCCGTTTCATCTGTCACTTACTCCCCCCTCGCTCTGTGGTTTTGTCATTTGCTCTATATATTCACTTGACATGCGTTTCAACTCTGGTATACAGTTTGGGGTCGCAATTATATATATCAACAAAGAAAAATCTGCACGGTGAAGGTAAATTGTGCAGGAAATAAACATACTCTGGGACGTGTGCGTGTGCGTGTGCATGTCTATGTGTGTGTGAGAGAGAGAGAGAACGGGCCTGCTGGTTTTTCATTTCTATTTTCAAGGATTATTTTAGTTTGTTTACAATTGCTTCCTAAAATTATACATGTATTATTTCAAGTTTGGGCAATATGACACCTATACAAATACAATTCAAATGATGTGGAGAATAAGAACACTTGCATGTCTCTACATACACACATTGTGTGTGTTTGCCTTTTGTCTCTGTAAAGTATAGACAAAGTGCAACAGGGAGAGAGACGTAACACCTCAGTTCTCAGCATGAAGGGATGTGATATTACATCTTTTTGTCAACACAGCCTTTTCTCCATGCCTGCTCTTATACAGAGTGCAAAATCCAACCCAATTTAGAATTACAGTGGAAGATAATACAGACTAGACATGGAAAAAATGCCAAGGAAAAAAAAAGAAAAAAAATATATATATTGCTCATAAATTTGTCCTTATAGTAAATTTCAACTAATATCAGGACATCTAATGTATTTCATGAATTTAAATTTATCCAAAATGACTTACAAACTTTGTGAACAATTAAACAGGAATCCATTGTACATAGGAGCTCTAAGTTATTAAAAAGACCAACTTGAACCCAAGTTCAAAACCAACAAATAATTAATGCAATATGCAGTTAGCTATTTTTCCCAAATAATGGGCATTACAATGCACAATTAGACCCAAATTACAGATAAATGTGTGTGTGTGTGTGTGTGTGTGTGTGTGTGTGTGTGTAAATGTTTCTAGTGCTCTCATGATTCATTAAGTATGGACACTAGTACATTATTATATTTTGTAAAATACTGTAAAATAATAATCTGTGTAGCTTAAATGTGTATTTGTTTCTTTGCTTGTTATGAAAGCTGAAATAAACTAATATTATTATGATTATTTAGAATAATTCATATGTAGGCTAATCATAATACATATACTACACATGGATCAAAAAAACATTTTAAGTTAAATTTATAATATAGTCAAGTTAAATATAGAATGGTCTTAACAGTGCTGCCTCAACAAAGAGTCTTACAAGTGAGACTTTAGATGTTTAAAGGTTTAAGTCACTGTGTGAACTGCGTCGCCCCCACGCGGTCATTTTCGGAAGTGCATGGCAAATTTCTGAAAAAAAAAATACTGATCAAGTGTTCCCTCTTTTTTGGACTTCCAGGACAAAATATGTGTGCAAAACCCAATTTATCATTATCATTTAGCATTTACGTACAGTTTGATAGACCCTATTTCTTGCCACATTTGTTACGTCCCACTTTTAAAATGATTCATTAACACCCCCAAAAAGCGCGGGAAAGAGCAAATTGGCGCCGCATTTTATTAAAGCTGAGATCAAATTGCTGGAGCTTTGACGCTGCTGTTATTTATTTATAGCGTAGAATATGTAAGGAGAGGCATTAACACATTTTACCCATGAGAGGAGACATTAGTAAAACGCAAAGGCAACTTTAATGAGATTCATTTGTTCAGATTTAAACTGACATGAAAAAGCTGCTGATAGGGAAGTTATAATAACAGTTATTAGCACATTCATCAGGCCTAAAACACCATCCGACTCAACATTCTAAGTTTCACAAAGAATATGATCAAGATGGTGATTGTGATGAGAAGCATGTTGTAGGCTAATACCCCTATCACAGACACAAAAAGGGTCCGGAACACTGAGATACGGCGACACATGAGCTGATGCTTTTGCTGATTTTCTTTTTCATACTGTATGTGAATAGCTAATGTTTTTTACGCTTGACATGTTAGGGCCCAGTTCACGTTCCGCACGCTGCCTGACTCGTCACGTTTGGCTCATATTCTGCATTTCATCTCAAATTCGGATCACTTTGTGGCCTGTCAGGGCTCAGCCTTAGCAGAAGGAAGAAAAGCAGGTCAGGAAGCGCCCAAAGGGATGAGGACCAGCTGCTCGAGGAGCTCACCTACCTACAGATCCTCTTCCTTCACACAGGGATTCGTAGGAGATAATGGTACAACATCACCCTAAAGCATGATTGTGCGTTATTATTTGATGGTCTATTATTTTAGTTATTGCGGTTGACATTTATGAACCGAGGCCTGACACAGAGATTCTGGCATACTCTATGGTTATTCTTACATATATTTTCAGACAATATAGAAAGCATGGACAATTTTAGTGCATAAAATGTGGGTTCTTTAACATGCTGAGGCCTGCAATCAAATGCTGATATCTTATGTTATAAATACATTAAAGAAAACATCCCTATAAAATACATTTTTTCCTTTCATGCTAATCATGATTAACTAAGTAACACTTGTATCTGCCCAATCAGCAGACAGTATTACACCATTTCCAGCTCTAATTATGTCTCAATTTTAAAGCTGGCAAAGCAGTGTGTAATTCAGTAATTCCAGTCCTTTGTGCCTTTAGGGCAGTGTGTGATTAGGAGCTGTCAGCTGCCGGAGTGACCCGGCTCAGCCAAGCGTGCAGGCCGACACGACCTGCTATTGTTAAGGCTTGTCAACATATTCACTCCAATTCCCTGCAGTCATTTAGGGCTGAATTACAGCATTAGAAAAGCCACAGAGAAAAGGGAAGGGGAGGAGAAAGAGGCATGCTAATTGAAAAACAATTGCCATTTTATATGAATTCATTAAAAGCTCTTGTCACAAATCAAATGATCCATCCAGCCATTGTTTTTAAATAATAACTTCATAAATATCATGAACAGTCTTTAAAGTAGACAGGTTATGTTTTGTTCTAGTGCGTGTCTAAAAGCCAGGCACTACGCAGAACAGTCCGATCCTGACTTCACCAAACAGATGTAATTGCATCTGACATGGGCAATAGCATATTTTTGGACGACCAAAATGGTAAAACCTGAAACAGGTTGGATCCTTGTCAAAACGTATTGATTTTTTTTTTTGGTGCACTTTTGTGGAGCAGCTGATGTCTCTCTTACATGGCGAAGGTGGTCAGAAGGAGCGGATCAGTATAAAGAGTCTGCCCTTTCTGACCTGATTTTAAATAGGCATTACAACAACATTTAACTCCATCATCACACCATACAGGCACTCAGTTTGACTCACAGTGCCTGAACACCTGACCATCGGAGATGTTCTTTTTCCCTATGACATTTAACTTAATATTACTGTTTTTTGTTTTTTTAGTAACTTTTTCTGTATTATTAGTATCCATTTCTATGTGTGTGTTAATGAGCAGTAGGTGGGAAATAGGTAGGTGGGTAAAGATACATTTACAAAGTTTTCAGATATAAAAATAAATTATTTAAATGAGACTAGGATTGGCTTGTTTGACTCTTTTATACCACAGCTCTTGGTGCAGGGTGAGAATGTCCGAAAAACTATGAACATCATTGCATGTTATGAGAAAGTTTGAAATCTAATCTAATCTCTCATAATGCCACTGAACAAATATTTAGTTTTACAGATTACGCACATCAGCAGTTTGATTTCCTACATATTCAGAAGTATTGTTTTTAGTCATGCTACAGGCATGTAGGGAATTTTAAAGTGGAACAATATTTTCTACAATTACACAGATTTTGCAACAAGACAAATCCTTCGTCAGATCTAATTAATTTCAGAAGGTTTTTTTTGTCAGTATGAAGTAGACAGAATTGTTTCTTTCAGGCTGCAACTCACCAGAAATACTACGCTCATACATATTTCACACAGCCGCATACACACATACACAGCATTATAATAGTCTTACATGCATATTGGATCATCATGGTTTCTTCAGCATGGGTTGGGGCAGTAGATGGGCAGTCAGGGGGGAAAAAAGAAGGAGAGGGCGAAAGAGGAAAAAAGAGCGAGTGGCCGACTGTGAAGGTGATGAATTTCTCTCTGCCACAATCAGTGCACCTGGGTTTCCTTTGGTGGATCCAAAGGTAAATAATTGATGCAGGGATAAAAGCGTTAGTGGAGAGAAGTAAGACAGTCAGACAGCCGAGGAGCGGGGGAGGGGAGTTTGGTTAGGGTGTGAAAGCCAGACCACATTCGACCCCCCAGCCCCCCCGTCCCTGTAAAAAAAAAAGCCCTGATCCAATGCCCACTGCCTCCTCATCCCATGCTTTTCCATGCCCCCTGAGCATGGCCCCTTGGCGTATGATGGCCCTTTGCGCTCTTGAAGTGCAAATCTGTGTTCTGACTTGTTCCTGCGCACTGTCAGCATGCTTTCCTCTTGTCAGTGGCGATCGAGCGCACCGGGAGTGTAGCGGGATCACTGACATGCCAGTGACACTGCCCAACCAGATAATGGAAACCTATTGATTTTCCTTCTTTTTTTCACAGCCTCTGTCTTACTTTTCCTGTCCTTTTTCCCTCATGGAGGTAGCCGGTGCTTTTAGAGTGACCGTCCAAAAGCTAAGACAGAAATCAGTGGTCATGATCCCGAGGTCACACGTGCCACATGACAAGCGCGGGAAGACACACCTTGGAAAAAGAAAACAGAGCGAAAGCAAGACGAAGTGCCCAACAATTAATCACTAGATTTCTTAGTCTTGGTTTCCACCTGAGACACTGCAGCCATGAGATAAAACTTACGACACAATCTTAGGTGGAAATTATAAATGTACTCCAACCTCAGTCACTACCAGTCTAAAGACAAAAAGGATGTGTGCTTATGTTCTGATGTTGGAGTGCGTTTATAATTACCACCTAAGATTATGCGATTGATATGAAACATCTTGCCACGTCTGGACATCTTGATTTAACAAATTAAATACAACGAGAACAGGAGTACATGTATCTGGCTCATCTGTCGTTTTGCAATGCTAACTCATTATCCTTCTCTGCTCACATTAAGCATGCTCTCTCGGCCATGCTTGCACTTCCACATGGAGGAGGCATGACGGGTCTACACGCTTTTAATAGAGGAATCTCCTGAGAGCAACCCTCTTTGATTCGCTGCCTAATGATAAGCGTGCGCTGGTGGCAGATGGCTGGTGCGGATCTTACACTAGATACACATTTCTTTATGTTCCTTGCCTCCCCCTCGATCCTGCCCATTCATAATGCTGCCAATAGAATAATGGGAGAAAAAATGCTATCCTGGTCACGGTTAGCTCAATCTCATTATAATCCCTCGTTTTTTATTCATTCGGCCCCCGGGGATGCCCGGTCTCGCTCGAGAGGCCCCTTTTGATTCGGCCATGAGCACCTAATGAAGTCACAGAGAGATACAATTACTTCCCAAAGCAGGGGCATTAATGTACTCCGAATTCCCTCTGGAGAAACGTGACGACAATTGGTTTGTACAGCTTTGATCGCCTGTCTAAGCCTTGGCCGCGATAAACCGAGGGGTCACGCAGAGAGCCGGGCAGCAAGATGGAGATGATTACTGATTACATAACACTGATGTGGCTTTTTCACATCACCACAAAGCTTATACAGAAACAAAACACATTTTCTCATCAACAAATGTATTAATTATAGCATTTTTTATTTTTTTTTACTCTTTTTGCTCAGGCAATCTCATTAAGGATCTAGCTATGTACTGAAGGATTTAATAGTCCTTGCTATTGCTAAAAAAAAAAAGGAGGAGAAAAAAGCAAATAAAGCTTAATCTAAAGGAATCCTTTTATTTTTTCTGGACAGTAAGTGCAGTATAAAACCCAATCTGCTTACATACTTTTAAAAAAATCTATCTGTATTTTTTGCATTAGCAATTTTCTCACTTTCAGCTGCCCTGCACACTATCCTTGGGACATGTACAGCATTTATTTTGGATTCTGTCAATCTTAAAGAAACCCAAAACCTTATTAAGTAACGTATTTGTTCTGATAAGGCCCACTTAATAATAGCAACTTCTGGTATGTATGACAGTTACAGGATTTCTCATGCTGTTAGAGCCTGGTTAATGTCAGTTTTAAACAGTCATATGAGGCCAACAGAATATGAGACTTTTTTTCTTTTTACCCATTTATTTTTATTTTTTTTATTTATCTATAATTTTGCAGTGAACATTTCAGTAACGCTTCTTTGTTAGAACATGGAATGGAAAAACTACCATAATTGTAATGTGTCTACTATATTATATATATTTAAAAAAAACAAACAAAAAAAAAAAACAATGGGACTTATTGTATTTAGGCTAAAGCCAAAAAAAGAAAAAAAGAAAAAAAAAGAAAAATTAACATATCTTGCTTCACTGTATATGCTGCAGAGTACAAATAGCAAACCTTATAATCAGGAAAATATGGTATGTCACTTATTCACATATAAAATTGCTCATAAATAGTTTAAGCACAGAATGTTAATAGATTATTTCTTAATAAATTTGAAAGTAAGAGTTATACTTTTGGATGCATCACAGTTGAGGTGAGTGTTATACATAAACAGTGCCTTCACTAAAATCTGGCATCCGAACCATTATTATTCCTACACAAAAAAAAAAAGAGCAGTGTATGCAGCTGTTACAGCAGTGTAGCGAGCATAGTGTCACAGAACAGTGTGCTTTTAAAACATTTAGGTGAGCTTATATCAGGAGTTTTGTATTGTCTCATTGATAAGCATATACATCGGTTGTCCTTCTGGTTTCCAATGTGTTAACATGACAATTGTTTTAATTTAGTGTCTCTAAAATGCTAACATCACTGTAAATGTAAGTGTCTAAAGGCCCTTTATCATGCATAAAGTAACACATCATCCAGAAATAAAAATTTAGAACACATCACGTCAATCAAATCAAATAGTGAAAACAGAATGCTGTATTATA
>JAOTQY010000015.1:16043140-16053233 GCA_026413445.1 Dolichallabes microphthalmus
AGAGAAAACTACAACAAAAATATATTGTCATACCAAAGAATAAACTACCCGCCAAAGTGGCTAGTGAGACTAAAGTTCCCTAAACTAAACTAAAGTTACCTGCCACAGCCGAATTTTACCCACATTTGGCGGGTGCCAATGTCAAGCCCTGACTACCACTACTAAAAATGTATCCTGGTGAAGCAGATTAATGGTGCTGCAGCTTGCTGGCACTATACCAACTCTGGATGTGACTTCTCCTGAGTTTAATTAAATTGATCACTGCGAAAATCCATAAAGGGAATTGCTGGAGCAGTGTAGCAGCTTCTTTCTCTACATTCTGCACATAGCATTCCCCTGAAATCGACCGTGTTGCCCTTGGACGTTCTAAGAGTGCCCCAAGACATTCTGCGTGTTTATTTTTGCCTAGCAGGTGCTGTGGTTATATAAAATCATTTTATTATTTTTGTATTGTTAAACTGCAAAATGTGCACATGTGAGTATTGTTAGAATGTTTGGGGAAAGAAAGCTACTATTTGGTGTTAATGTAGAAACCATAGCAAGAAGTGTTATTATACATGATTAACCATAACATTAAAAACACTGACATGAATAACACTGATATCTAATTCCACTAACACCTGTCCAGTCAATTTTCTAAGCTGATGTGTTGAAAGCAAAAAGCAAAAAAAAAAAAAAAAAGGCAAGTGCAAGGATCTGAGTGACTTTGACAGGGGCCAAACTGTGCTGTCAGAGAATCTCCAAAATGGCAGGTCTTATAAGGTGTTTCCAATATGCATTGTTAACTACAAACCAAAAACCGTCCAAGTAAGGACAACCGGTGAACTGGCAACAGGGTCATGGATGGTCAAGGCTTATGGGGATAGAGACACGAAGTTGTCTCTGGCTGTGTAGCCTCACTCCGGTCAGAGTGTCCAGGTTGATCCCTAAACACTGCAGAATGAATCTACAATAGGGAATGTTTGCATTAGAACTGCAATGGAAGAAGGTGGCCTGGTCTGATGAATAATCTTTTCTTTTACATCATGTAGATTTTCCTCTTGGGAAAAGAATGCACCAGGATGCATTATGGAGAGACTGGAAGACACAGTGTGATGCTCTGGGAAGTGTTGTGCTGGGAAATCTTGGATCTTGGGTTTCATGTGGATGTCACCTGTAAATGTACCCCCTACAGTAGCTAAACATTGCTACAGACCAAGTACACCCCTTCATACTCACGGTATTCCCGAAAGGCAGTGGTCTCTTTTGGCAAGATGATGTGCCCCGTCACAAAAACTGTTCAAGAATGGTTTGAGGAACATGGGAAAGAGATCAAGGGGTAGTGCTAATATCTTAGTAAAATATATTACAGTGAATAGTCTGAACTGATTTAGCAGCTCAAGGGGAACTTGCACACTATTAGGCAGGTGATTGTATTGTTATGGCTGACCTGTGTGGTATGAGGAACAGACAATAGTCCATTCTCTTGGTTTCTGAAGTGAAGCTTATCTTGGGCTAAAGATGATTTGTTTATGAGAGGTGATGAGTTTATTTGAGGGTTCAGTGAGGGTTGCCTGGTGGGAAACGCGGCCAGGGTAAAATCCTGGCCTCCAGTATAGAGTGCATGTGTGTATGTGTGTGGGTATATGCAGTATGTTTGTACTGTACATGTTTTCCTGTGAGACCTTCGAAGCAAACAAAGGGGAATTCCAGTCCCAGTTCTATTGTACCCAGAATATCTCTGAATACCTTTGGGATCATTAATGCCACCTCCAATGGCTGAAAACAGAGAAGTAACCAGGTTTCAGCTTATAAACAAGAAGTAGTTACATCACAGTGAGTATTATGTTATTGTTATTATTCGGTCAGCACTGGGTAGCTTTATCCATGATCAAAATGGGAACTTTTCCCCATTTCCTGTTTTGACAGGACGATAACCCTCCATAACCTTCTATTAGAAATGCATGAACAGTGAAAGTCCAGGTTGTGGACTGTACGTGTGTGTGTGTGAGAGTGAGTGAGTGAGTGAGTGTGTGTGTGAGAGAGAGAGAGAGAGAAAGATGAATTATTGTAGGCAGATTTACCTGTGTGTGAATAGATGAACCAGAGAGCGCCTGTAAGGAGAGCTCCTATTACAAAGGCTGCAAAGGCAATGCCAACCACGGTCGGAGTGTCCAGGACATAAATGTGTGCTATAAGAGAAGAATTAATATAGCATATTAAACGCTGATAAACATTCATGACAAAGAATTCAATAACCTGCAAAAACATTCAGGAGTGCCTGAAACACAAGAAGCTTACAATAGTCTAAGTGTTTTTCCAACTGAACTCTTTTTACTATTACTTAAGTCATGCTTAATATCGCCAATAGAAACGACTATTTTCATGACATTTTCTCTTGATATTTAAGAGGGATTACTATGTCCTCTACTACTGTATGTGCTCTGAGGCAGTATCATCCAGCCATCCATCCATCCATCTATCTGTAGGGCTGGGTCATACTATATATGGAAATTTTATGGTATATTGATATATTTAGAAAAAACTATTTTTACATTTAAAAGTCGAAAAGTTGCAATGACAATATACAGTAATGTGTTCAGCACGGCATTATCAACACCATAACCTGCAGTACAAAGAGCGTCTTAAACTTCGTGCTGCAAAGCCTTCACACACTGTTACATATATTTCTTCATATGAAATTTAAGTAAATCATGTACAGTACAGTGCCAGTCAAGTGTGGATACAACTTTTAATTCATTGTTTATTTGTTTAGTGATTTATTTTATAAATTCAAGAGCAATACTGGAGATTTCAAAACTATGAGATAACACATATCAAGTTATTTAATTAAGTAACAACTGTCAGTTGTTAGTTTAAGGCACAAAGGTCAGCTGCTCTGGAATAGTTCTTCCAAAAACAATATTGTCATGTGAATTTGCAGAACCCATCAAGTACATGCCCATGATGAAACTGGCTCTCATGAAGACCATCCTAGGAAAGCAAGACCAAAACTTACCTCTGCTGCAGAGGAGAAGTTCATTTATTGTTACCAGCCTCAGAAATCACCCATTTATAGCACCTCAGATATATATTTTGGATTCCTTCAGCATGTTTTTTTTTTTTTTTATAATGTAGGAAAAAATAAAAATAAGGAAAGAGCATGGAATTTGAAAATGTGTCCAAACTTTTGACTGGTTGTGTAACTAAAATAAAATAATAGTTTTACTGTGACTGGCTGCAAATGCCTAAAGATACAATTTAAAATTTGCTTGTTTATATAACAACTTCAGCAGCAACCTCATTTCCCCTCTCGTCTGTTCCAACCACTCAACGCTCAGCATCACCAGTATTCTATCACAGTCAAAAGGGTTTTTTGCCTGAATGTTTGACAGGTCACTGTGTGGCTCAACGAACCTCAAAATTCCTCTAAATCTGGTCAAGTACAGGGACTGGACTTAAAAAGATAGCCAGAAACTGGCAAAAAGTAGTGCCAAAAAAGTCCTTCAGAAAGCCTGGAGAACTATTCCTCAAGAATACACCAAAATATTCTAATAAGTATGCTTTCTTGCTCTTTGTAAGCAAAATATGAAAGTCATTGGCCATCAGCACGGTTGCCAAAGGAGGGGGGATCAATACTTTTGCACTGTACTGTATATGTATATTTTGAGTGGTTGGTCTAATAAAACATAAATTCAATGTGTGTATTTATTTATCTCTATGACAATTTCAGAAACTTAGTAGAAAACATAACTACTTCATCAGAGCAAGTAAGCCTGTTGTAATTTCTATGTTTACATTTTTAATGTTGTATTTTATCTTCATCAATCTCTTATTGTTATTTAGAACTGACGGGGCAATCTCAGAGGTAGGTCTAACTCATACTTTATGCAGGGTGTTTATTTTACATATAGTTCATTTCATAGTTTGCAGCATGTTTCAAACAAGGAGTGAAACCATGTTTTTGCATCTTATGTTAATCACTGTTAATCTTTTTAAATAGCATTGCTTGTGATATCGCACATAGAAAACACTGAGATATAGATGCATCATGAATCCACTTTAAAATACCCAGCCATAATTTTTGGTCCATATCACACATCGCTAAAGACTGTCCATTTTTATGTCCTTTTTGTGGTGTTTTTATTCTACATTTATTAAAATATTTTTCACTCTATATTTGTTACATTTGATTAAACCTATATTACAAACTCATTATCATACAGTTTAATTTAAAAATGATTAAACTGTTCTCAGTAGTGAACCCATATACCTTTAGACTACAATCTGGAACAAGCCTTAAAGAATTTTAAGAACTTACCGTCACTTGGAGGCACTGGAGGTTTTTTGGAAATGGAATCTGAAAGAAAAAAAAAAAAAAGAATACACTTTTAAATAACACATACAGTAACTACAGCAATGATATAGCAGAGTGAGCTACACTCTCATCACAGCAGATGGCACAAATTACTCTCAAAAGTTACATGTGGTTTGGAATTGAGCCCACAGGAACCTGAAGACATACAAAAACTGGCAAAAGCTCCTCATTCCAGTGAACAGGCCAAACCCCTGAGCGACTCCTCTGCCTGGCGATCCGAGTGGATGGGTTTCAGGCCTCTAATTAGCTCTAATGATCTTCGATCATGCTGCACAATAGTTTATGTGTAGCTGCGGGCATCAGGGTCGCACTGGCACAGTGCCATAAGCTGGGCACAAAGGCAGCTATTCTGGGAGGAACACCTTCAGGTTTTCAACCGTGCTGATGGCCGATGACAGACTGTCAATGAAAGACTCGCACACAGACACCCTATCCTTTCTGTCCAGCTTATAACATGGAAAATGTAGCGTCATGCCATTAGCGCTCATACAAGAATTTGTGAGGGCAAGCAGAAGGGAGTGAAGGGAGACATTTCTCACAAAATCTTAAAGCATGTGGAAATTCATCACAGGAATCAAAAAACACAATGGCTGTACATTCTACACATGTAACACCCCAGAACCTTAACAATCAAAATAAATCCCAGAATCACTTAAAGAGATTTACGGAATGCCTCATAAAGGCAGGGAACACAAAAGAATAAATGATGAGTAGCTCCCTAAGAAACTGTCAGGGTACTCACAGAGGTCTATTCACTCCTCCAAACATTTCAAGCTTTCCCAGCTCTGCTCCACCTAGCAGCTCTAATAAAGACATGAGTTGAAGGGATTGGCCCAAGCAACTCCGGACTCGGTCAGTGTGCCTGACCCCAAGTTTAAACACACTCTTTCTGTTCTCTCCACCACCTTTTGTGGTCAGTTTGGATCCCAATAGAGAAAGAAGGGAGGAGAATGACAAGTGAGGCTGTGTGCATATGTGTGTATTCTAACCAGCTCTACAAGGTGGCCAAACTCTTCGCTTTGCTGAACGATTAACACTTTTACACGACACTGCACTACTAAACTGCATTCAAACCAGGTGACCTGTAATACTCCTGTGTTTCAGAATGAACTGTATTTTCTGGTATTAAATGGAACACTCGTACAATTTTGTTTGCTTAGAAAAAACATACATTTTAATGTTATATTAATTTAAATACACGGACATCAAGTCTATTGTTAATGAACACCTTTACACCTGTGCCGATTGAGTATGTATTTTAAATCACACTACTTGTTATAAGGCGTAAAGTGTTACTGTATTGTTGAGGATCACATATAAAATTAAGTATGCAACTACAGTATGCGTTAACTATGCAAACTGTATATGATATAATTTCCATATATATGTGAATATGAGCTTCGCTTTTTCCAACACAGCTTCATATTTACTAAAAGTTCAGAGAATTAATCTTCCTGCAGTAAAGCAGCATTTGGTCAGCATGCTCAAACGGTCCTCTTTGATTTGTAGATCACCCTCCACCAGGGATACTATCCAGCATGAACCACTAGGTCTTTTCAAAAGAAGCCTGTTTTCTTTGCCATCCCTGCATAAGAGATGTCTTTGTCTTCAAAGCATAGCTCTGAGACTTTTTTTCATTATGCCTACGTCATATTTGCACTTCTAATCCTCACCAGGGATTTAGAAGTCACGGCTCCAGCAAATTAAACATAATCTCCAACAGGAGTGGATCTGCAAATTCTGTAAATGTAATAGTGATTTAGACAGAATTCAACATACAATTTAGCAGATTGTATGTGTGGGGGACTGGGGAGTGTTGTTGAAAATGTGTTTTGATTTGTGCTGAAGAATACACAGCAGTCACTTACAGATACACATACAGTAAGCATCGTTTATCAACTAGATCTGAGTGAGGTTAATGAACTAATTTATGGTCCCCATGCCTCATTTCATATAGGCACCAAGACGGGTGATCAGCATGCTGAAATCTCCAGCAGTGCTCTGAGTCACATTTGGCTCACTCTCCGTGCTCTCCAAAAGCACAGAGTAACTCAGCCAAGACTGAAGAGCAGGCTGAAATCACCCAGGCTCAGATTAGGTCATTATTATAAAGACATGATGCTTGGCAACTACCCAGATCTCCTGTAGAGCAAGAGGGGAGCCGAATGGATGCATGTGTAAGGAAACTTCTCAGTGCTTCAACCCAACTTGAGAAACTCTACACTCAAGATTTATTTTCGTCCTGATGTGGAGCCTTTGTCAAGCTGTAAAATATTTGCAATGGGATGGTGATTATGATTCACAAGTTAATTGTTATGAGCCATTACATAAACATCCATTGAACATCCATCTAACACATGTGATATGTGAGATACTGCAGAAACGATGATGGATTTGTTTATATTGTCAAACGCCCCATACTAAATGATATCCCAAGAATAAAACACCATTCACTTCGAGATCATGCTCACTACCCGACAAAGAATCCTGTCTCTCAGAAAAAGAGGCCACAACTGGACTACTGTATAAGGATATCAGTGGGATTGGAGATTGGCGTGTAAGATTGGATACACACCCCACACTTTAATATATACTGTATGATTTGTATCATAGGGATATCCTCTGTGATCTTTAGGCATCAGACAAAAGTTGATCTAACATACTTTTCCAATGCTATAATGTTTTAATTTCCAACGCTTTTACTGAAACTGTCTTTAGAGAATTTTACATAAGGTTGAAATTTAAAAATAATAGACAACAGCACTTTAAAAAAGTTGAGTGGAACTTTTACAAGGGACAAAAGATATCTGGCATTTGTTTTAATGACAAGCTGGAAAAAGAAATAGACATGGCTGTCACGAAACAGGCAACAAACAAACCAGGCTTGTACAGTACAGAATGGCGTAACTCTTTATCTATGATATATAACCATGTGAGGTCAATAAAATTTGTTTGTCATACTCGATTTCCTAATGCATGACTATGCATTACGTCAAAGCTTTCTCTGGCTGTGCTTCCAAACCCAATGCATATTCCTCCTTTCCTTAAGAGCATCCCTCTCTCCCAATTCATCACTGTATCCCTCCTTCTTGCAGTGCCGGGAAGAGGCTTGGCTCAGTAGATGGCTAAATCAAACCAACTGCTCTTTTTCCATTCTCTCTGGGACAAATCAGTATCGCTGGGCCCCCTGCTCCGTTTTTCTAATCAACCGCACACGGCACGGACAGTTCATTCAGTAAACACACCCAGATATACACAGTATGTATAATACACTGCTGCACACTAATATGCTCCAGATGTAGTAGTGTACCATGATCCATGCCAAGACAGGAACACTGTGATGTATCAACCCCTCTGACACACACACAGCCTGTTTCACAATACGTGTTGTTTTTGTTCTCATATTCTTGTGTACTCGTCTGACGTCATCTTTCTTTGTCCAAAACAAGTTTATTACAGAAGAACACAAGAATAAAAAAAGTCTTATTTAAAAGGGAAAGAATGATGTTATACAGTTAATGATTTATACCATTCATGGCCTAATACTAAGATGTAGTCTGATGTTTGACAGAAGATGACACAGGTACAGTAGTAAAGTCTGCTAAGGTAATCAAACAGTACTGTGCATATTAAATAAAAGAAATGGGAGGAAATGTTTTACTGTGACAAGCTGCAAAGCGCCTAGATATAAAATGTTTACACTTGGTTGTTTATGTAACAACCTCAGCAGCAACCTCATTTCCCCACTTGTCTGTTCCAACCACTCAGCATTCAGCATAACCAGTACTGTACACTAAGCACCAGCCTGATCATCTGCCATCGTCTGCAGCAGTTTCTCAATGCTGCATGCCTCAAGTTAAATGTTGTTTTTTTTTTATGCTTAAATAATTCATAGTTCACTGTGAAAACAGTGAAAACACTATGAAAACAAAATGAAAACATTCCTCTGAAACTGATCAGGTAGAAGAGATGAGGGGTGGCTCGAGATTTTTGTGGTGGCTCAACCTCCTGAGGCAATTACTGTATAGCTAGCTAAACTAAGACAATTTCACATTTCTCCTGTAAAGTCACACTCAACTCAAATAAAAATAAAGAAGGAAGAAAAAAATTCTATTCTCTTAAATTTACCAATACTTTTCTCTCTTTTTCAACTACTAGTTCACTACAGAAGCTAGAAACCTTAAAAGGGAGAAATTAATTGAAAATTAAGCGATACAATTAATGGTAAAATGAATTATTCAATTAATCAGACACTAATTAACACATAAGGCCTCCTCTATCTAAATAAGTCTTACCAGGCACATTTCCATTTGTGTACTTACTATTATCATCTTCACCTTCTTGGTTGCCGCCTTCAATGACCACCAGTGGTTTTGTGCAGGTTTTACTGTTCATCATCATTTTGATAACGGTTTCGGCACTGACAGATGTGCAGGCTTCTTTAGGATGCATGCACTGTATGGTGAGAAAGAAAGAATTCTGCCATTAATTTGAGAGCGATCCCCGACATACAACACATGTCGCTCATCATAAGCATTCAGGAAATGAAAAATACCACATGCCATATTACAGTATAACACAGAGAAGAAATGTCATCTTGTTTCATCGTTTTTAGTGAGAAGGTTTTATTAAAAACGGATGTAAGGCATGTATGGCGTAAATATTGAAAAAAAACTAAGTTAAATGTAAACTGTTAGAGTCTCTCAATTCTAAAGCAAAGTGAAAATGTTGCTTTAATTTCAAGAGTTTAGATACATATGACTCTATTTAACTTTTCAGTGTTCTTATGTTTGTCCTGAATTTACTCACTCAACAAGGTTAACCTGAGTCAGCTGTGACATACATAGCCCTTGTAATACTCAATCAAATGTAAGACACATTCTTACAAAGAAATGAAGCATGTCTCAATGGACTAATAATCAAGATGTCTGAATTCTTATACTGTAAGTAAGGATCATTTATTTCTGCATTATTCTTGCTGAAATCTGCATAATACAGTCTAAAAACCATCATGGTCACTGTTATTTTGGTCTTTCCAGCGGACACAGCTGGCTCCTCGATCCACATATAACTTTGTCATGTGTTTTATGGTGGCTGCCCTTCCTGATGTAACCCTCCCATGTGATCTGGGCTCAGGACCGACATTGCATTCAGTTGCGGAGGTTTGGGTATTAATTGGGCATTGGTTGGAAATCAAACCTGGGCTTTTGACATGACAGTGACAAAAACCTATCACGGGCCACCAATGGTCCCTTTTATCACATGATCACATGTACAATGAAAATTCATCCATTTTATAATCTTTTCTAATTTAATTACACCATGTTTACTACAAATGTTTATACTGATGAAACTTAAGTGAAAATTAAAATCTTCTAAAAGTATACAGGAAGTTTATTGTTTGTTAGTAATTTCTTGTAATATTTTTTCACAGAAATTGAGCCCAAAGTGTGCAAAACCTTTGTACTGTACATTTCGAAAATAGAGATCAGAGAGGATGAAATACTGAACTGTTATTCAAATAAGTTAGCATGGTCAATATTGTGAATATTAAATGGTCTAAAATCTTTAATATTAAATATTTATGATATCATACATTAAATGTTGTTCTAAATATTTTTTAAATTCTCAAAAATTCAAACTGTTCATTTCCAAATGAAAAAACAAAACAAAAACGATTTTCAATGTGGCCTTAGATCCACTGTATACCTGTTAAGTAATGTTTTTATTTATATA
>JAOTQY010000015.1:16139254-16158798 GCA_026413445.1 Dolichallabes microphthalmus
CAAGCTATATATATATATATGTATATTTTATTACGATGATTACTACTTTTCCATCAACAGAAAATTTCCATCCATCTAGGAACATCTGTAGTCCAACTAGGGATCGTGGAGAACTTTTCTTTTTTTTTTTCCATTTTATGGTGGCGGTCAACAATTATACAGTACGTGCATTCACACACTATGGCCAATATGGGAACGACAATTAGCCTAATCTGCAAGCCTTTGAATGTGGGAGGAAACCGAAGTACTCAGAGGAAACCCACCAAGCAAAAGGAGAACATGCAAGTTCCTCATACACCGACCACAAGATGTGAATCGAACCTGGACCCGGGAGGTGGAAAGCGACAGTGATGACCACTATGTCACTGTCAATAATAAATTTGCAGAGCTAATGCATGGTAAAAAAAAGTTTTGTTTTTTAATTCTTGAATGTTCAGAAAGTTTCTTATCCACAACGAAAATCTGCAAACTGATGATTTGGCGTAGATGACTGCATTTCCTGCATGTTGGAGCTATGGAGGAATGCTACAATGCTGGCATAAAGGATGTGAAGGAAGAGGCTCCTCAGTGAGCTCATTGTTTTAAAGAGCAGGTCACAGCAGGAGACTGTACTTAACCCATGGGTTGTTCAGACCGAGGAGACATTGTGTGCCTGCTTTTCCATTCCAGAAACACTTCCAGAGCCAACTCTTTCCAGGATAGTTACTACCTGTTAGTGTGTTAGCATTGTAAACATAATACACAAAAAAGAAAAGAAGAAAAGAAACGCTATCAGGCCAACAACCAGGACCTGACAAACAGTATTGTTTACTTGTTTACTTGATTTTTTTCTTTCTGATATGGATGGCCAGGTGATCCAGTTTGCACTGGGTTGTGAAAAAAAAAAGTAATGTGCACAAACAGGATACTGTATTCCGATAGATTAGGCGTTAGGATTTGGGCTTGTCATCACTTTTTTAATGCACATCACCACAGTCTCTCTGATTTGATGATAGGAGGGAGTGGGGAAATTCCGAACGCAAGGCAATTTGTGAGGACCTGACAAAACAAGCAACACTGCCTGACTTCGACATGAGATCCAGAAATAGGAATCACTGAGAACACACCCTTCACACTCACTCATACACACGCACATAATGTCTTAGGTTAAGACCTCAGCAACTGACTTATTTTTATGTAGACCCAGCTTAGTGTTTTCATGGAGGTGTTCTAGCTGTTGCGGTGGCTTCACGGCAGTACTCAAATCCCACCTGCCATTTTTAGCTATGGCCTTAAACAGAAGCGCACACATTAGTCACCCTTAACTTTTCAACACGGCAGCAATCTCCACGACTGAAAGAGCACCTTTATGTCTGTCTTTATGAGCCATGAGATAGAGGCAGGCCGCCAAAGCCCTCTGTGCTACTGGTAATAAATTACCAATCAATCAAAGGAAAAGCGGGATGATAAAGGGTTTTTGTGTCATATTCTAGCAGGTTTGCTGGTTTGTGGTTAGGAGTGATGGAAAAATGAAGGAAAGAGTGATGAAGAAAACAGTCCTACCTGCAGAAACCATATTGCTGAGGGCAAGCAGCAGGACGACACCCAGTTCTGTGTGTCCCATCGTGCAGGGGAAGTTGAACACAAGAGATTTCCACAAGTAGGTGAGGTGAAGTCTCTTCAGTGCACTCCACACAGGAACACCACCTGAAAAAAAATCAGTGAACCAGTTAGTAATACTGCTTTCTTTATTATTATTATTATTATTATTATTTTGGTTCTCTATTTCTAAAGCGCACAATTTTTTTACTTTTCTTATTTTATTTTTTATATTATTTTTGGGGATTTTTTCCCCGATTTTCTCCCTAATTTAGTCATGTCCAATTCTTCCCCGTCACTAGGGGGCTCCCACATTAAGGCTACTACAACATCCACCAAAATGTCCTCTCCGTAGGAACATGAAAAAAGAGTTAAAAAAAAAAAAGCATTTGTTAGTGTTCTCATTAGGATTTCAAACCAAGTTCATAACATTATTTAATTAAAATGGCACCTGTAAAGGTGTGGGATCTATTATGCAGCATGTGAACGATCAGTTTATGAGTTGGATGCAGGAAAACAGGCAAGCACAATAATTTGTGCACTGTTGATAAGGGCCATACTGTGATAGCTGGGTCAGAGCAACTACAAAACAACAGGTCTTGTAGGTTGTTTCTAGGTCTAAAGAAGGACAACCAGTGAATCAACATCATGGTCATGCATGGCCAAAGATTAATGATGCATGTGTAGAACGAAGGCTAGGTGCTCTAGATGCCACAGAAGAGATCCTGTGACATAAATTTCTAAAAACTAAATTATGCTGACAATGATAGAAAACTGTCCACCGTGCATTGTACCTCAGTGTGTATGGGGCTACATAGCCACAGGATGGTCAGTGTGCCCGTACTGAACCCTGTCCACGACTGAAAGTGCCTACAATGGGCACATGAGATGTACAGCTAAATCATGGCAGAAAAGGCGTCCTGATCTCGTGACTATTTTTCTTCTGCATTATGTCAACTGCAGCGTGCATGTGTGTCGCTTCGCTGGAAAAGAAACAGCACTTAAATGCACTATGGCAAGAAGTCAAGCTGTTGAAAGCAATGCGATGCTCGGAGCAATGTTCTGCTAGGAAACCTTGAGTGCTGGACTTTATGCGAATGATATTTCACATGTACCGCCTACTGACCAAGGACACACCATCATGGCAACGGTATTTCTTAATCGCAGTGGCCTCTGTCAGTAGGATAATGTTTTCTGTCAATAACAGTTTGAATAATATGACCGAGTTCAAGAGTTCAAGGTGTTGACTTGGCCACACATTCCTCTGATCTCAATCTAATTGAGCGACTGTGGGATGTGCTGAAAAAACAAATCTGATCCATGACGGCCCCCCGTCTCAATCTACAGGACTTAAAGTTTCGGTGGTTAACATCTTGATAACAGATACCACAGCAAACCTTCTGAGGTCTTGTCGAGTTCATGTCTCAATAGCTCAGACCTGGATTGGCAGCACAAGGGGGACATAAATAATATTAGGCAGGTGGTTTTAATGTTATGGCTGGTTGGCGTATCTGGCTGCTTTACACCTCAGACGCTCCTATAAACTTTGTGTATTCAAAAATTCACATTAAACACGAGGGATGAGAGCTGGCACAGCTCACAAAGGGACTAGAGCAAGTGCAGCTCAAGGTAATGCAAGGATGTGTGGAAATCCTTACATGACTATTAAGCATAATGAAAAACTCAACTTATGCTAAAGAACTTCACGCTTACCCAGCTTTATTTTCTCCCTTATTTCTTCTCCCTCCCTCTCCCTTGTGCTTACACACACATACACACTCATCATCCATCTCTCATTATCCCTCTTGGGTCCTGTGATACCGAGCAAGATGGAGAAAATAGATGAAACTGACACCCGACTGAAGAGCCACCGGGTGTGTCCAGGCTAAGAGGATTAACAGGTGGCCAGAGCTAATTGGCAGAACCCCAACTGACCCCTAGGATAGTGTGAGGAGGTCATGCTCCATCCAATATAAGCTAAACACAACACAGCGGCACACAACCTTATATCATCCATTACACTTCATGCACTTCTACCTCAAACAAGTCCAAAAAGGTTGAGTCCACTGCATGCAACTTTATCACATTATCTGTTATTTTAAACCACGACTGAAATCCTGGCATGCACTGTCTCCCTGGACCAATCACCATGGAGTACCATTCTCAAGAAAAACAGAACACAACAAAATGAATGCATATGCATGGACAGACAGAGCCCCTGCTATGTAGAAGCCAAATTCCTCTGAAACTCATGACAAGAACTCCTACTCTGTAGAGAAAAGAATCCAACCAATCAAATCAATGCAATGGGTGTTGCAGGACTTTGAGGCCGATGGCATAAACAGGAACGTCCGCTGTGCGTCTGCTCAGCGTCCCGCCTACAACACTCACTCAGTCATGCTGACATTGTGTTCAAGCAAAGAGAGTCTCCAGCTTTTAGCTAAAATACACAGCACAACTTTAAGGCCTTTCAAGGAGAAAACCCTTCAGGAATTTCCATTTTGTCTTCAGCTCTATGGAATGAGTGTGTATGAAGAAGTACGTGTACAGGGGTGATAAACGTGAAAGCGTGTTTGGCAGAAACATCTGGAAATCAGATGTTTCCAGAAAATCGGAGCTACACAACACGTTTCCGCTGCCAGTAAGTAGCAGGGATTTTATCTCAACCAATGTGAAATCGTCCTACAATGGTGACAGAAGCAATGCACTCAGCACTGTTTTGATAAAAATTATATTTCAGAAGCCCGGTTATGTTTAATACTAGCATCCCTTTCAGAAAGAGAACGGATTGCTTTGTCCATTGAGAAGAAAGTGGCTTGGTGAGTTCCACAGACACTACGGGTACACTATGGGCACGCTATGCGAAAAAGCCCGTTTGTGATTGGTCATTACAAAGAAACATACTAAAACCAATTCACTTCAAGTATCACAAAGCTTTTCTTAGCATCCTCAAACCACCACTTGTACTGTATATGATACCACCTGTAACATTTTTTACAGTTCTTCCTCTTTCTCACATTTGCTTGTGTACTTCCGCATCACCAAGATTTATGCTGTTGTTATTAAGACAATGCCCTTCCTGTAGTCATTACAATTTAAACAGCATCAATGACCTGCAGCACTGCTCAAAACAGCAAGAAGTGCATGCTTGGAAACATGTGAACAAGCATAACCCAGAAAAACATTATTTCCTTGTAATAATGAAGTCTGAGGGTCTTTGTGCGCACAAAGCTGCATTCGATGTACCTTGGAAGTGGGAGCTGAATTACATCCTGTTCATCCATGGTCCACTTTTGTTACGTAAAAGCTAACCAGGTAACTCCGATAAGTGACCTATATTCACTAATACACTGCCTGGCCAAAAGAAGCGTTTCACGCGTTAATGGTGCAATGGACACCTTTAGCATTGATTGCAATGCTTGTTACCATGGCTTTGTATCACCAACCTTCTGCAACATCATAACATTTATTTTCTTCAAGAACTGCACAATTTTTTGCCAGAGATTGACAGGCTCACTCAGTAAAGTCTTCTGCAGCATATTCGAAAGACTTTAAATGGGATTAATATCAGGACTCACTGGTGGCCAATTTATGCGTAATAATGATTCGTCACATCTGTTTCAACAAGGAAGGAAAAATCTATCGATTTGATAACAGGGTCATTAAGTGCATTCAGGTCATCAGCTGATTCACTTTGTCACATAACGTTGTTGAGTCTAGACCTGACCAACTGAAGCAACCCCAGATCATAACCCTGCCTCAAGATGCTTTCACAGGAACTATGCATGATGGGTGCATCACTTCCTTTCTTACCCTGACACTCCCTTTGCTCTGAAATAGGCTCAATCTGCACTCATTTGATCACATGACCTTTTTGCATTTCCGTCCAAGTCCAATGTTTGTGCTCACCAGGAAACTGACCCCTTTGTTTCTTATTAGTCTCACTAACAAGTGGTTTTCCTATGATCACACATCTGTTAAGTCCCAATCCTGTATGCCATTACAGATAACTGTGATTTCTAATGTCTATTTTTGTTTACATTGCAAATTCCCCAAGCGCTTAAGGGATCTCTGAACACACTCGTTCATGATTAAATTCCGACCACATTTCTTCTACGAAGCTGATGGTTCTGCACTATCCTTCCAGGTTTTCATGATGCCTTGCACATTTCTTAACCCAGTTGCAGCAATTTCAGCAATCTCCTTAGTTGTGTTCTTTGCTTGCTTCAAGACATTATGTTGACCCTTCTGAAACATATCAAAACACCTATCTCCAATCTTCTGACATAGCTGTTCAAGAAATGAGAAGCCACTCGATGCTTTATTTGCCAGCTATAACATATTAATCTAGGTCAGAAATTATGAGTTAATAACTAGTTGAATGTTGCCTCAGTCTCTAATTCAAATGAAGGAGGCAAACATGCATCTGTAACTAATTTTTTGTTAGTTCATTATTCATTAAAACAGCATACTGCAAAATCAAAGAACGGCACATGATAGCATCAAAGTGGCTTCTCATATTACTTCAACATGTGCAAATCGTGCCATCAAGTTGTCTCATAAAGAGACATATAAAAATAATGATGATAATGCTAATAAAAATAATTATGAGGTCAGCATTAACTCACGTCATGCCTCGGAAAACCTCAGATTAACCAGACGCGAACTACGATTAATAAAATACAGCCTTGTAGTGGGGGAATTAAAAACTTTCTGCAATCTTCTTCTCTTTCTTCTTTTTTTTATGTTGTGTACTTTTGTTGGGTTCTCTCTCTCTATATATATATATCTCTCTGGTGAGAAGGGCTAAGGTACACTCATCCATCTTTCTCAGCAAACAGCTGTAGTAACAAAGAGGCATTCATACGCAGCGGCAGCTGCTGAAGTAGGCAAGTCGTTTTGGAGGATCTCAACAAATACCGCACCTCTAGCACCTTGGCCGGGGTCAGCAAGCTGCACGTTTGATTTGTGCTTCAGAATCACCCACACACACACACACACACACACAAACATACAGCATTACACACACTCACAGCTCACATGCAGAGTGAGGTTTTTCATCTTGCACTCTATGTGCGTATTATCAAAGACTAGAGAGAGTGCGACACCTTTAATTCACAATCAGAGGAAGCCAGAGATCAGACAGCAGCTCAGATCAGAAGTGGCTATTGTCAGCAAACCTGTGCACTAAAGCATTTACAAAAAAAGTGAATTCTGATATCTTTAAACGAGTCTCGGGTTACGCTTAGCACGAGTGCCAACAGCAAGCATGCGTGATCTGATCTGTGAGTATTTGTAGGAAAGTTTTTAATTGCTTGACTCTCTCCCTCTCACACACACTCACACACACACACTCACACACAATGAGCCACAGGCTGGGAAACTCATTAGTGAACCCAGACTGAAAATAATAAGTAGCTACGAGTTACTCTGTTCTGTATTGTGGTGTAGGAGGACCGGAGGCTGCCATATGGTTTTGCCAGATCAGGCAGCAAAATGAATGATGAATCAGACTATAAGCAATGCACACAACCGGTCAAAAGTTTGGATACCCCTTCTGATTCCATGGACTTTTCTGATTTGAATTTTTGTCTATATTGTAAAACAATGCTGAAGGTATCTAAAACGCAATAATCTCTGTCGATCGGGTGCTATTGTGATGTGTCTGCTAATTATGACTCTGGTAACTCTAAATGAACTTCTCCTCTGCAGCAGAGGTAAGTTTTGGTTTTGCTTTCTTGGAATGGTCTTTATGAGAGCCAGTTTCATTGTGGTGCTTGATGGGTTTTGGAAATGTATTGAACAATACTGTTCTTGCAAGAATCACTCCAGAACAGCTGACCTTCAGGTCTTAAAATAACAACAAACTGTTGTTGTTGCTTAAGTACCTCATGCCATATGTGTTATTTCATAGTTATATGAATAAAAGTCCGGTATTATTGTAGAATGTAGAAAATAAATCCAAACTTGCGTCCAAATCTTTGACTGGTATTGTACTACCTACTGTATACTTACACCAAATGTCTATTAACAACTTGTTTTGCCTCACTCTAGGGTGGCTAAAAATGTACTCTTAGAAGAGGGCACATTAGAAGCAGGCACTGGAGGCTCAGTGATTGGTTTCTCGCCTGCCATGTGGAAGGCCCGGGTTCAGTTCCCAGCCAATGCTCAAACCTCAGCCAATTGATGCAGTGCCGGTCCCAAGCCTGGATAAAATGGGAAGGTTGCGTCAGTAAGGTCATCTGGCGTAAAACCTCTGCCAAGTTGCATGGATTGCGGATTGCATGGGCCGCTGTGGTGACCCGTCAATCGGAGCAGCCGAAACATACCACAAATTTTGGTACTCATATCAAGGTATGTCATGTATTAAGTCAAGTTTGCGTAATGGCCTTCAAAATGTGTACAGAAGAAATATTGATAAGGTGCCAGGTCCAAGATAAGAAACGGCCAAAGGCTAAAGCCTTGTTCCACTGACCATAACACACTGCTCTGTCCATTTCAGCATTTCCTTCTTACTATTAATTAAAAAAAACATGTGATAAAGTGACAAGTCATTGAACTTAAAAGAGGACAATCTAAAATTGTAACTAAAAATTAGTTTTAAAACTATGAGCACTAGTGATACAGTGGAACCTTGGATTACGAGCATAAGTGGGCCTGTATTCCAAAACACTCGTAAACCAAATTTTCCCATAAGAAATAATGGAAACTCAAATTATTTGTTCCAGGGGCCTCCGAGTGGCGCAGTGGTAAAGTTCTCACCCCCGGGTGATGCTGTAACCTCTCACAGCTGGAGGTCTAGAGAGAGCTGATTGGTCGAGCTCTCTCAGGGGAGGGATGAGAGGTATTTTGTGCTCCCACATTAATCACGGCTCTGCAACCAACCAGGGGCGTCTGTGAGGTCACGCGAGCAGATAGCACTGTCCTCCGAGTGTTTTACGCCACCCCCAACAGTGCGTGAGCAAGCAGTTCAAAAAAAGTGGTCAGTGACGTCACGTGGTTCGGAGGAAACACGTGATAGTCTTCGGCCCTACCAACTGAGGTGTAGTAGCTTAATGTGGGAGCCCCCTAGTGACGGGGAGGAATTGGACATGACTCAATATAGGGAGAAAATCAGGAAATCCAAAAAATATATATTTAAAAAAAAATTATTTGTTCCACTACCCCAAAAAATAAATACATGAAAGTAATTAACACAAAATATTAAGTAAAAATAAAACAAATTAACCTGCACTTTACTTAAAAAAAAAAGTAAAAATAAATCCAGACAGATAAGTGTTTCCGTTTGTGCCCGCAGGCGCATACAGACACAAAATAAAAGATGTTTTACGCGCACACGTGGAAACAGTGTTACAGTGAACAGTACACTCATGCACGGATGTTGATTATACCAGTAAGAGACGCGCTCTAAAACCCAGCAGGGGAAATTACCCTTGGCTATTGGTTGAAACATACCTACTTACCTTCGTTCCCACGAGCTAGCTAGCTTAGCATTAGCTTAGCTTAAATGCTAATGTGGCTAATGTTCATTGATATGCCAACATTACTTATGTTAAATTAAACTACTATTCCATCTAGTTGGTTAGCTAAAGTGATACAAAGGGGACAACTAGTAGTTTGACACCTGTCACTCAAAAGTGCAGCTGTCACTCAAATCGACCACACCCCTAATTAAGCATAATTTTAGGGCATAATGTAATTTTAACTTATGAGTTACAGTTCTTCCCTTGTACAATTGTCTTTAATGGGAAAATATAGCTCTTTATGTGGATCGATTCATTTTGTAGCTAGCTCATGCTGCTGTTTTTGCACTTCAGCGTTAGGCTAGTTTTTTTTTTTAGAACCGGAGGTTGTCTCTTGGCCAGACCTCTTTTCCTGAAAATAACAGACATCAGGGTTCACACCCTGTTGGCTATGACTGACAGGCACTGATCAGCCACACCCTTTTCACATTAGCACCAAGTGGTAGAAAGAGCAAGAGTGAAACACACTAATAAAACCTGGGTGTACATTATAGGACTTTCCAGTTACACATATGAGTCAGGCTGTTAACTGAGTAAAATTAGGATTAAAGATGACTTGGCTGCAAGAAAGACTTATATGTTAAGTAAATCAAACTTGGATGGACACAGCAGTCACTTAATGGTCTGGTAAAAACTGCTTCCACGTACGCAATTAAACACCATCACACACACAAACATCTGCACTGAAGGAGTCAGAGTACACAGCGCTTATCAAATAATCACCTTCACACATGGAACATCTTAATGCATGTTTCTGTATGACCACTATTTAATAGTCACTTCACATCAATGTACATGCACAAAAACACGTGTGTGCACACATGCGCCAACACGAACGGCATGCGAATGCACATCTAGGCCTCAGTTTGAGTCATCCATCACATGAAAATGCAGAGTTAGTGAACTGGTACAAAGACAGAAATGTTAAAGGTGAAATAAAAGCCTCAGAGTGACTGACCTATAGATCTTTCAAGCTATGACAATCCCTTCTTCCCTTTTTTCCATCTCACACTCGGTCTCTGCTCGCTCATCAGACATCGTTTGAGAGAATGGTTATAAGGCATCTGTTTTTTTTAGCCAACTACCTTTATCAATCACATGTTTTAGTCATACAGGCGAAGTGGTTTAGGAGGAAACAAACATCAGCCAATGTGAGTGCATGCGGCAGCATTGTAGTATTCTCAGTGTTTCCCCTGTGCGTGGAATAAAATGAATTACACACTTGCAAGTTTCAATTTCCTGAAATGGATCAAACAAGTCAAATTGCTAAAGTGATTTAGCTTATTCATTTTAAAAGGCCGTTTTAAGACAGACCTTTCAAGTGGTTTTAAAAATGCTCTAATGCTTCCTCTTCTATAACATTACCTATTTAAAAGTATATAAGATTTTATTAGATATGAAGTACATAAAGATACTTATATTGAATCACTTAAAAAGATCTTTTCATGTAAATACTGTAAACTGCACTTAAATGGGGAAATATTTAGTTTTTTTTGACACATACTCATGCTGATGTACGAATTCATTATTCATTTAATAAAATTATAAAAATCACGAGGTAGTGGTGGCTCAATAGTTAAGGTGCTGAATTACTGATCTTGCAGTCCAGCTGGTTTAACACTTTGCGGTCACTGTGCGACATAGTTTTGTGCTGTGTAACGAGGCAAAGCGTGAGCATGAAATGCGTGTCTAAACTTCTTTCTAATCCCTGAGGGAGTATCTCCACTATCTGAACACCTGATCTACACCATTACAGTCTTGAATCAGAAACGACTCATAGATGTCTCATAACAAAACTCTGTTTCTCCGGCATCTGTGGAGTACACATAATAAAAAAACACCTTCTGTGTCAAATATCGATCAATGACTGGTTTTATCTTATATAAGCACTTCAGGCTCTAACATCCTAGCATCACTACATTGAATCATATCTTACACAAATAAGCATGATGCACACATGAATGGAAGTTCCTCTCACCACACATAATTAATTATACATGAATCAATACTCAATAAATATTTGCATTCAACATTTGTAGAAAAAGCCTGTCACCTTAACACACACCATTTGCTGAGAACAAATCTATTTTCAGTTATAGGTTGCTACATAAATTAGACAACTTGTGCAATAAATAATAAAGTTGTGCAGTTTCTACTCAAATAAAAGCACTAAACAGATCAGTTTTACTTGTTTGCTCTGCAAATATGATTCACTCATCACGCTCACGAATGAGTCAGAAAGCATGAATTCAGTATATACTGTGCAAGATCTGGTGCATGATGTGCATCCATTTAGCTCAATATTTCATGCATTGTGTTCGTCTTTGCTTTGTGACATTTAATAGCTTTGTCAGGGAATATTACATGTATTGCAAACAGTCATTCAGAAAGAAACTTGCACCTATATACACAGGATCATCTACACTGCATCGCTGCGGGAAGCATCTCCGACTCGCTTCACTTATTGCATTAACAAGATTTGAAGTTGGAGAACTTCAACTAACAAAGAAATGCATGATGATGATCAGAAACCATATGTAGTCTACAAGACCCAGATGTGCACCCTTAAGACCTCAGTGCTATACATATTCCACGGTACATGGTTTCCTTATACTGATTCTAAATCCTCTAACACACACATACATACACATACTGTATGTAGGATAGAAACATTGATCTAACACTCTAGTGCATTTTACCATGCCTAGTCCTGAAGTCTTGGACATTTCATTGTTGTACCTGCTCTAACACACACCCACTTGACTGAGCTGATGATGTGTTGACTCAGGTGTGTTAGAGCAGGTGAAATCGTAAAATGTGCACAAGAGAGTTGGGGGGGGGGTGTCCAGGACCACGCTTTAACGCATTATAATGCATTCGTTTGCACGTGTTTAAAGGTCAATTTAGCAAGTTAAACAGCATGATGTGCATGATAGCACTGGAAAGCAAAGGTCTTAAGGCATTTTCAGAACGAAGCACAAACTGAAATAGGGATGCTCTGAGATCTTTTACTGTACAAACATGTCGTTATTGAACTACTGAAATAATAATTAGCAAAGGATTTAAGTACTGCATGATCGTAAACGTGCTTTGCCTGAAGATCATGCACGATACGGTTTATTTTCTTAGAAATCTAAAACGCTGCCATGCTCGCGCGCGCGAGAGATGCATATTTCAAATGAAGTTTCGGGTGTTCGGGGAAGTATACAGAAACACACACACACACACACATACACGCGGCTGTAAAACACCTAACCGTACTGTTAGTACGAGGAACACACTGACATACCAGCCAGTCTTCACAGTCAGAGCACAAACTTCTGGTTGAAGTTGAAGAAGCAGTTCTGGAGCCGCGGCAGGAGCACAAAAGCCCAACGCCAGAGTTAACGGTTTCCTTTAGTTTGTGTCCGCGTCACGCGCGCATCCCGCGGTCTCCGGTCATTAATGTTATCAGCTGTAAGACGAGCTGTCGAGATTTGGGGATAATAACATGAGCAGGAGCTCCCAAAAACTTTTATCCCGTGCGCAGTGTGTAACTTCATGGAGAGGCGGGGCTTCGAGGATGGGAATGGGATTCAGGGGCGGGGCTTGTTGCCATTAGAGACTCGCGAGGAACCGTTTCCTTTTAAACGACTCCTTGAAAAGAAAAGAAAAAAGCTCCACGAACAAAAATGTGCTTTTTTTCTATATTGTTGTTATTGTTATTGCAGTCTTTTATATGCTCCCTTTGTTCATACAAGTACGTGTAAAATAAAACAAAAAAAGATAATAGCACAAAAGCCAAAGCGTTAACTTCTCATTACAGTCTAATGATTAAAATGCAGATATTTATACAATATTTTTGTTTATTATTAATCAAGCTCATTAATATGATCTTATTTCTCTTCCTTTTCACGAGTGTTTGTTCAAATGAATCGACTCGTGAAAGCAAAATGACTCCTTAAACTCAATAACGAGTTTGGGGGCGGGGCCTGTTTGGAAGGCGCGTGCAAGCTCACACCATTTCTCTGCAGTTGAGCGTTGAGACTTCAGCAGGAGGCAGATGTAGAAAATGCATCGCTCTTTGTAAGCCCACATGTATAAAGTTGTGACCAAAAGTTTTGTTATTTGTGTTTTGAGAATAACACAAATATGAATTTTCACAAAGTCTGCTTGCTGCTTTGGTGTCTTTTATATATTTTTGTCAGGTGTTATATGTTGTACTGAAGTATATTTACAAGTATTTCACAAGTTTCAAAGGCTTTTATTAGCTTTATTATTGCTAGTTAAACAGTTTTTGCTAGTTAACCCTATTTGCAGTGTTGACTTTTTTTTTTTTTTTCAAGAAGTCAACTTCTTGGCCACACTCTGACTGATGGCAGCCCATTCTTGCATAATAAATTCCTTGAGTTTGTCAGAATTTGCCTGGTTTTGTTTGTCACCTGCACCCTGAGGATTGACCACAAGTTCTAAATAGGATTAAGGTCTGGCGAGTTTCCTGGCCATGAATCCAAAAATTTCAATGTTTCAATGTCGATGAGATTCACATACATAGTCAAGCAAGAAGAAATGACATATAATTTTATAGTAAAATGCATGCATAAAGTTTATTTTACTTAAAGCAAGTAAGGTGTTAATGTATTATTACCACTTAATTGAATTTCCTTTAGTAGCATGAAAAGCAAACTCACCCAGTTAAAGAATGAGTGACTTGTTCTCAACATATCAGCTTGTTCTCAACAGCATTATGTATTTCAGAATGCCCAAGTCTCCAGGGTTGTAACATATTTGACCCTTTTTTTAAAAATTCAACTATAATTTTGTTAACCTTGAAATGCTAGTAACTTGGTCTGCGAGTGTTTTAAAAGATGAGCAAAAATGTTTAATAAATTTTAGCTTGATAAACAAGTAAGGTCTTGAAATGCAACTACTGTAGTACATATACGCTTTGTCTACCGAGCGTCACACGATCACAATTAAGCCAATGGTACTTCTGCAGAATTTTGGGTAATCGTGGGTAATCGTTTCCCATGCTCGGCCTTAGTGAGCATGCCTCACTCATATTGTCAATATCTGTGGGAGAGTGTACTGTTTACTAAAGCATTGTGACAACGTTTGTGCATGAAGCATTTTTTCTAATAAATAAAAAAAAAAAACACTGAGACGCCAATGCCAAAAGTACTTAATTAATTAGTAGAACTGTAACTGCAGGAAAATGTAAAACTTTGGTGGACATTGAGAATGCATGTTAAGTTAGTGCTGGCATTTGAGTTGCAGGATGCTGCTATCAACACTTGCATTCTCTTAACTCTTAACTATAAAATTTTGCCAAAATTGTAAATGTGTGTCTCATGTGGTTTGTTGTCCGTTATCTAATATATTGAAATTAAGTACTAATAAAAATCCATGGGTTAATAATTCATTCCTGCTGTTGCTAAAAGTAACTGTAGATGAATGGCATCCAACTAGACTTGCATTTATGAATTGTAATTGCTGGCACTTTAGATATAATTTTTTTTTAAATAAAAATATATATTTGTGATGCTGCAGAATTTTGATTTTATTTAATGAAAAATAAGCGATGTGAAATTTCTAAAAAAATTAACCACAACAAATTATCTGCACCGTTACCATTATTATTTCATGATGTACACCCTATAGACAATGCCAATGGAGACACTTGTTAAAGAATCTTGGTTTACTCATCCATGCAGAACAAATAATTTGTATTCTTTGGTTTGTGGTTTGTGCATGTGGATGTGTTCTTCAGTTTAGACCAGGGTTTCAGTGAGGTTAAGAAAACTGAGATGACTGTTGCAAAAAAAAAATTTTAACATTGTGTTGTTTAACCAGTTCCGTGTCGCCTTGTTGTATCTATATAGTATCTCTAGTACTTATTTAAAGTTCTCATCTCATCTCATTTAAAGTTCTGTATATAAAATAGGGACAAGCTTGAACCACCTGACAGAGACAACCATTTTGTGACTTAAATATACGCGTCCTTATCAGAACAAATGATCCTGAAGAAGAAATCTTTTACCACCTGCCAAGATATAGCTAAAAAACGGACAAAGTGTTTTAAGGGTTTTTGTTAGTCAGGTGGGATTTTTTTCACTGAACATACTGTTCTTATTTGACTGTGATGCCATTTTTATATTAAGGCATTTGGCAGATGCCCATATCGAGAGTGACTTACATTTTTACCTCATTATACATCTGAGGGTTAAAGGCCTTGTTCAAGGGCCCAACTTGGTGGTTGTGGTATTTAAACCTGGGACCTTCTGAACTGTAGGTCAATGCCTTACCCACTGAGCTACCCTTGGCCCTTTTTGAGTTTTAGTACCTAGTGATGTGTGGTTTATGTTCAGGCACTGATTTGTGATATTCTATCCGGATCAGATCTTAGAATACATCCAAGCAGCTTGTTGTTATAAAGGTGTCATTTAATGGTTGTGTCCTGAAAGTAAAGGATTCTATTAAAAGGTCAAATTTATATACAGTAAAACCTTGGATCTGGTCTGCAACTTGGTCTGCAAGTGCTAAAAAAATGTAATAATTTTTTACTTGTTTGCTTTGTCTGTTGTTCATCATGTGATCACAGCTGAGCCAATGGTTCTTCTCTCTATCGCTCTGCAGAATTGTGGGTAATTGTCTCCCGTGCAGTGATTCCATTTATTCCATTATTTCTTATGGGGAAATTTTCATTTTCATGTATTTTAATCTGTGTGTGTTTTTTCCCCCCATGGTAATGAATAAAAAAAATTTATTTCCTTGTATGCAACTTCAAATAAACATACTCTAATTAAAGGAAACAATAGACAGCTTTAGGACTGAGAGTAAATAAAAAAAGACATAGCTGTATCTAGATTTATAGTTTATTTGCATTAATTTTAACTGTTCTTGAATGATTTCAATCATTTTGACAAATTATTAAGAGAAATACTATTACAGTACTTTAATTATTTTTGTGATGGCAATTTTCTCCTCTTGTTTGAAAGGAAATCTGAATTGAATTATGCTTGTGCTTTTATTCATTTTTTCTGTAGGAATGTTTGTGATGTTTATTTTTATAAAGGGAGGTACTAAATTTTGTGTTAAAATTTACCTTGTGAAAAGGTTCCCAAGGCCAAGTTTGGGCTCACCAATCATGGTTTTTACATCAGTTTTAACTTCCAGGTAAGGTGCAATCTAGCATATCATGTCATGATGAACATCATATAGACTATACCAGTGGAGAAGAATCTTGGTTCAGTTGTCTATACAGAACAAATTATTTGTATTCATTGGTTTGTGGTTTGTTCATGTGAATGTGTATTTCATAGGGTCGTGGGCTTACCAATCATATTTTTTTCCACCAAAACACACTTACAGTACAGTCTTCTGATTAATATGCAGTGTATCAAATCTAAAATTTATTATGTTTACAGTTTATAAATTTTTATGGGTGCGGTCACTCACACATCGTTTTTATCACTTTATCTTACAGTATATATAGGATCGCTGGGGGCCTGGAGCCTATTCTAGGGGTATCAATCCATCTCAGGCCACACATGTATACACATACTACAGGCAATATGGAAACGCCAATATAGTCTAATCTGCATGTCTTTGGACTGTGGGAGGAAACTGGTGTACCCGAGACAAACCCACCAAGCACAGGGAGAACATGCAATCTCCATGCACACAGATTGGAGGCGGGAATCAAACCCAGACTGTGGAGGTAAAAAGCGACAGTGCTAACCACTAATCCATCATGTCACCTGGGGAGGGGCCATTTTATGGACAAGGATCTATGTAAAGCTCTACTACAGGACGTAGGGTTTCACGTACAGAAAAAAGGTCAAAAGGATCCTTTTAGGAAGCCTAAACTGGTATGCATTTACAAACCATTGAGGAACCCTTTTTTTATTATTATTATTAATTCATATTTGTTGGTTAGTGTAAACATGATGAACTCATATTTCTTATGAGTTATCAGTGATATGTGGTTGCGCCTGCCATTTAGAAGGCCTGGGTTCGATTCCCAGCAAGTGTCCAAACCCCCCAGCCACTGGATGCAGTGCCGGTCCCAAGCCCGAATAGAATGGGAGGGTTGCGTCAGGAAGGGCAGCCGGCGTAAAACCTGTGCCAAGTTGTTTTGCGGACTGGATATTCCGCTGTAGCGATCACTTGGCGGGAGCAGCCGAAACACCAACATCAAAATTGTTACATTAGTGGTGGACACGTGTAAATCACTTTACACGAAAACTAGCAGTCTTTTTTTTTATCTCAGATATTGTGTTAACTCTCTTGATTGAAAAGGACAGATTTTTATCATTAACAGATCTTATAAAGTATGTTGTGATAACAATGTCACTCTGCAGTCATTGCCATCTGATTTGCTTCAAGGCCAGCTGACGGTATAATGTGCGACCTTGCCTGGCAACTATCAGGGAAGGCATTTGAATCCAGCAGGATCAAACATACGTAATGCAGGTTATGCCAAGGCCATCTTCTCTAAAGGGATAGATTATCAGCCATGGTCAAAATAACAGCTTAGAATCTTTCATCCTTTCCATCCCCGTTCAGCCTAATATGGAAAATCTGACTCCTAAAAAATGTAGAAAGTAGTAAGGGATTTATGATGGAAAATATGTCATATTAGCATCGAAAACAACATAAGACTTCCATAATTGAGCGTTTTGTTTATGCAAGTGCGTTGACAATAAATTTCCTCTAGCAACTAGTCCGCCAGCAAAAGACATTTTTGTTCCGTTCAGTAATACAATATTTCTAGGTTGTTCAAGTGTGAGTGTTGTTGCTGGTTATATTTGTTTCTGTGATTTGTTTAGTGTGTATTTTCTTCATGATGCTACTGCCTCCTTCTCTGCCACATCTTTCATGTAATCTGACTGAAATGTTCTGCTCTGCTTTGCTCCTGGGGAAATGGAAATGCACTTCGGCTGCTTACAGTGTAAATGTCAAGGCCGTGATTTGCCACTAATGAGGTGGTATGCCAGAAGACTTTGTTTTGGAGCTACATGCCATGTTTGTGAAAAAAAAGGGGGGGGGGGGGTTGGGACCCTTATATGCTGCTTTTTGAATGTCGATGAGAACACATTCAAAGAGCTGCTATCAGCTTCCACTTCCTCATACATATGTATTCCTCAGCACCATGTCCCGGTTCATCACTTGCCAGTGGAAGAGTTTGTGAAAACTACACACAAGACAAGATGCAATGAGGCCCTGAACATGAAACATCTGCTTTTACTTTATGATCTTCTCTGTGTATCAATCTTATTTATGATCATCTTTTCAAAACCTTCTCTTATTTTTTCAAAATCTTGAACAAATAAATTATATTTGCTAACATCACAGTTCTATCCGTTATAGGATTTAGACATTTATTCACTTTATCTACGTGAGACAGGATTAGGAGAGTGAGCCGAAGTCCAGAACCTAAGCCTGAAGGTAATTGAGAGTGTTAGCTGTTCGACTAAATAGAGTGCATTTATAGAAAATGAGAGCAGGCCTGCTGGAGGGTGGAAACACAAACTGAGAGCTGAACTGTACACAGTGAAGGATGTGGTGAAGACATTGCAGGTAAGAGCAGTTCCTCCCACACCAACCACATCCACATTACAAAAGCGCTACACCTCATGCTAAATACAAATATAAAAGGAGGTATTAAGCCTCTTAAACTTCTTATCGTTTATTACAAACCCATCTCAATGGTAACACATCGGTTTACAGAACACAATCAATTCCAAGATTAATAAGCAAACAAATAAATTAATAAATGAACTAAAGCATTTTGCATGTTGAGTCTTGCCCATCAACAGCCACACAAATTTTCTAAGCAACTATATGGCATGTGCTTCCCTCTTGTGGTTAATATGGTAAATTCATCATAACCTGTACACACTCAGTCAGTCATCTTCTATACCGCTTTATCCTGTGTTCAGGGTCGCGGGGGACCTATAGCCTATCCCAAGAGACTTAAGCCATGAGGCGGGGTACACACACTCACTACGCAGTTTGGGGATGACATAAGCCTAATTCACATGCCTTTGGATAGTACCCGGAGGAAACCCACAAAGCATGGGGAGATCATGCAAACTTCATGCACACAGAGGCGGGAATCAAACCTGGCCAGAAAGTGCTAACCACTAAACCACCGTGCCGCCCCTGTACACATTGCCATATAATAAAATAATTACATTGTGTGCTAAATTGATTACTGAATATCCATACCTCCTAGACCTACTGCACTTTAATGCATGCGCTATTAAATGATATTATAGATTAGGCAATTTAACGCACTTCTTTCTGGTTTGCTTCTTGGAATCTGTTGTTAAATCATGAAATAAACCACATTACTCTCGCTCACTGATTCTGATTATCCTGTACAGCACAGAAACAGCACTCGTTAAAGTAGTAAATGACCTCCTATTGGCTTCTGATCAGGGTTGTGTAACTATGCTT
>JAOTQY010000015.1:16238351-16249504 GCA_026413445.1 Dolichallabes microphthalmus
AAACATTTTGATAAGAAATCGGGGGGGGGGGGAGGATAGTTTTTCACACCACTGTATCGTGCTGCTGCTACATGACTTGACCATTTCAAGAATTGCATGAGTATACAGTATAGGTGATTCTGTAAACGGAGTGCTGCTGTTCTTTGACTGTTTTTGTTCTTTTCCCCCACCTTCCTGCATTGCAATTGTGTCCTCTCTCTTCTCTTCTCCTTCTCCAATCATGAGATTCATTTAATAATCATAGGAAACATATTTCGCTTGGCACAATGCTTAAAAAGAATTCACCCATGGGTAGTTGTTATTAGATGGTGAGTGGGGTTTGAAAGAGATTTTACAAATAATCATTTTTTTATGTGTTCCTCTGATTATTGCAGCCTGTTGAAGGAGTGCAGAGGAGCATACTCGAGTGCCTTGCCATCAGCCATTCCATCGGCCTGCAAAATCTCTATAACACATGTGTCAGGTAAATGTCTTTAAAGAACAAAGTACATCTATTGAACATACAGAGTTACATTTCTTCTAGAGCTTTTGAGATCAGTCAGTATAAAATAACAAATTAAAAAGATCATTTGAATCTTTATATTATTCTTAGCATTTCTCAGTTTTATCTATAAATAAATAAAAGAAAATATATATTTTTTTAAATAAATAAATAGGTTTTGTCTTACATTGTTCAAAACCCACTCTTTACGTTCCATACATTGGAGGACCCTAAACCAATCTCAGAAATTTTTTTGTCTGTATGTCTGTCCAGCTGAGTTTTCCTCTAAGTAGGCGTGGGAATATGTGTCACTCAGCAGAGCCAATCAAATCAGTAGTTTACCGGGTATACACAAAGTATTCGGAAGACACAGAAACGGCGGCAATGCACCTTACAAACGTCCATAACCCTTATCAAACAAAAACGCAACACAGCATGGCTTACTACGAAAAATTGGACGGACACTATGGAAACTGGTTAGAATAGGAACTTTAAATGTTGAATGTTGGCACTATGACTAGTAAAGCGAGAGAGCTAGCTGATATGATGGTTCTGAGAAAAGGTAGATATACTGTGTGTACAAGAGACTAAGGACATTGGAGCTGGGTTCAAATTGCTTTACTATGGTGTAAATAAAAAGAGAATCGGTGTAGGTGTAATACTGAGGAAACCATATACCAAGCGTTTAGTGGAAGTGAGGAGAGTGTCTGACAAACCACACATGCACACCTCTTTGACCTTATGGGAGCTATTACAGCACTACCTATATGAAGGAAAACCACATACAAATATAAATTAATATGAAGGAAAACCACAGCCTTCTTAAGATGATAAACACCTCTTACACCCAGCGCTACCCCCAAGCTGTAATTTGTCAGTTGGAATTGCATAATTTCCAACTTCTGTGCATTTGACAGACGAAGTCTAAAACTTCATATTTTGTTCATGTTCTGTTCGCACCATGCTAGGCAGCCACTTCAGATGTGTGATATATATTTTCTTTCTCAAACAACAAACTTTGTAGTATCTAAAGCTAATACTGTACATTTATTTATATATATATACACACAGTATAACTCATGTCACTTTAACCCAGAGTTGGAAATAATACTTCAACTTGATTTTTGTTTCAATGGCATTTCATTTAATGAAGACTATTTATACTGTTGAGACAGAACATTTTAATGCAAAAATAATAACAGTGCGATCTATAACAAATATTGCAAATAATTATGTTTATAATATTATTTAAATATCCTTACTTATACAGTTGTTTGCACTATTTGCTGTAGCCAATGCTGTTACTATTCTTAAACAACTTACTGTAGCACCTAGATACCTTTTTCAGGAAGCCTTGTCGTTTTTCATATTTTTATCTCAAGAGGATATTTACCTGAAGCGTGTATTCTGTGCTACAATCTGCATGCAGTGAGAGCATACTGGTGCATTACATGATAGATGCTTCAGATCAGTAAATATACTGTGTAGCACACGCTGTGTATTGAGATCCTGCAGCAAGCGAAAAGTAGGTCGGTATTGTGAGTTAGCCCAAGTGTTTGTTCTGAATATTTTGTTGTGAGTCAGTTGAAGTGCAGCAATCTCCCTGACTTGACTGTGTCAAGTATTACACAGTCATGTCATTACATATGTTGTCATGTGGTAGCAGCGTAACTTTCCATTTCTACAGGTTCCTGATTTTATACATCATTTTCAATGTAGCACATTTTCCTCATGTTGTTAAATTTCGTGGCTCAAACGCATTTCTCTAACGCTAGCTTATGGATGCATGAAAAAGAAGGTGAAGCCCTTAGATGTGAGGAAAAGGCATGTGTACTGTATATGTGCACTGATGTTTTCATGCTGCTTGTGCTGTAAGTAGGAGTGTGAGGTGAGTCAGCCGTAAAGAGCTGCCACATTGCGAACACTTTTCACAGCACCGCTCCTACTGATATTAATAGGCGTCAAAGCTTTTTAGCTTTAATAATAAAAGGGCATTGTGTATCTATAGTGCAGTTCTCACAGTCAAGTAAAATGCTGGTTATAAGTGGCAGCACAGCATACGCTGAGCTGGAAGCCTTTAGCATGCAGCTGTAGTCAAGCTGTTCCACTTAGCACCCAGTGGCTCTCTCAGCTGTGCTGTTTAGCTTTTAGCTAGTTTCAGAACTGTTTGCATTGATCAAGCTGTTCTCAGATCTGCTTTTATTTTCCTTCAAGGTCTTTTCTGGATAGCTTTTAGAAGGCATATGAGCTGTTCTAGCGAGCAGCACTAATCTGCACATGAGCCATGAGCTTAAAACTTCCCAAAGTTAGCCTTAATACTCTTCTAAGTGCTTCTGTTTATTATTTTCCATTCTTTGATTATAAAAAAATCACTTTATCATGCTGTTTTTGTGTATTTTCACAGATGGGTAGCTGAGCATTTTGTGAAGTGCTGGTCAGAGAGGAGCTTCTCCATCCTTCCTCCTGAGCTACAGAGAGATTGCCTTGACACGGTCACTAAAAACATGGTGAGACACACACACACACACACACACACACACACAGAACCAGAGGATCTCCAGACTTGTTATCCATGTGTCCGCCCACATGGCAGGAAGTGATTCAACGGCCCTGGCTGTGTCCTGATCCACAGCTGCTTAAGTGAATGACCATGAAGTAATTAGGGCCTTTAATTGAGTTAGTCTCTGCAGCAACAATCAGCCAGTTCATGACCTCTGCAGTCACGATCTGGCTGCTTTTCCCATTCTTGCACACACACAAACGCAAACACATGCAAGGACTGATTAGATTACACCAGGAAATGGTCACCACTGCACATGTAGCCTCTGTAACATGCTCTCCATTACACTGCTGATCTATTAACTGAAATATGGATAAGTGCGCGCTACTTCTAGTAAATAGGAAATGAAATGTGGAAATGCATATGTGTGTTGCAGACAGTGCAGACTTCGGTGTCGGTGCTGTGTGGTGCTGAGCAGCTGATTGGCTCTTTGCCTGAGGTGAAGTGGGCGAAGCAGGTCGTTTGTTTGGCCACCGAGCTACAGGAGCATTGTTTACACACCATCGTCACACATCTGCCTCGAGTAATACACACCACTGCCTTCCACAGCCTCCGCAGGGTAGGACCACACATGTATACACACACCCACAGCGACTTATACACGACCTAGCCATCCACAGCCTCCACATGGTATGAACACGCACACAAACACATAAAACCCTTCCCCAAGCCCCAGACAACTCCACTTTCTTTTGTGAGCTCACCTGGTCATGTTTCATTGTACAGGCTTTGAAGCCTCAAAATTCTAAGCCCACTATTTAAAAAATTCACAAACATCCACCACAGATATCCGATCTTATAAAAAAGACACATCCCCAACATATTTCGATGTGTTTATAACTGTGACATGAACTGCCTGTCTCAGAGGGAGGAGTTTACTCGTGACCCCACGCTGCTGAGGAAGGTGTGTGTGGCTGTGCGGGAAGGTGTGACGGTGGAGAACTGCTGTGAACTCTTTAGCGCGGTGGATCAGCTGAGTGGCCAGTCAGACACAGACATACTGACAGCGGAATCGGCCTATCAGGGCCAAGAGAACATGGAGGTAAAGAATGGCCAATCAGGAGGAAGCCTGAAAATAACATTCCACTCTGATCAAAGCTAATCTCGTTCAAATCCCTCTTAAGCCACTTTATTCTGTCTGCTTTACAAACTAACACTTTACACATTTCCACTATTACGAAACATGTGCTGGAATTTTGTGTTTCACTCAACCAGCAAGTACATAATTAATTCATGCCTTTACGCTCAGTACATTGGGAAGCTTAGGATTAATTCTTAAAACTTTTTCTTAAATCCTCAAACTTTGTGTCTGGATGTTGGGCTGCCAGTGATGGCTGGTTTTGGTGTGAGTGGGTGTGTGTGCTGGATTATGTTTTCTGTGATGGCATGTGCAGGGAGAATAAAAGCCTTCTTTGATCCAGAGATTTAAGCTCTGCATTAGCGTCCCTGACTGAGGACACGTTACGATAAAGTGACACAACAAATAGAACAGAGCGGATGAAATAACCACACCCCGTCCTGCACCTACCAACTACAGTAATAAATGAAGAGGAAGTAAAATGAGCAAGGAAACATGACAATTTTGACAAAATCCATTCTTTAGTACATCGTCATGCCTTTAACATACAGTACTATGCAGTGTTCTTGAGCCAACATCCATTTATTCATATTAAATCAAATTAACTTATTTAAATTATATTAAAAAAAATTGGAACAGGTTATGAACCTGCAAAGTACCTAAAGATACAATTTAAAATATGGTTGTTTATGTAACAACTTCAGCAGCAACCTCATTTACCCTCTCATCTGTTCTAACCAGTAAGCATTCAGTATTACCAGTATACTGACCCTCTTGCATCATCTGCACCTGTTTCTCATTGGTTCATGCCTTTAGTTAGATTTTTTTCATGCTTGAATGATTCATAGGTCACTGTGTGGCTTAACAAACAAAACAGTCCTCCAAATCTGGTCAGGTACAGGGCCTGGACTGAAAATGATAGCCAAAACCTGCCAACAATGAGAGCCAAAAAGTCCTTCAGGAAACCTAGAGAACTGTCCCTCAAAGCTTAGAAAGCAAAAAGTGAAGAAATGAGAGGTGGTTTAAGATTTATTACATAGTACTGTACATCCAAAGTTGCATTAAACTTCAAAATGAATGTCATTTTATCTAAAATTTTAATCAAATAAAATAATTGTCATGTCAGCTCAAATCTTATTTTAATGCTTTTCTCTGTTCTTTCATGTCTCTTAATCGTATGTTTGGGGAGAAGACTGGGCAGTAGTCTTCCAGCCTTCAGTTCCAAAAGACTAAAAAACAGAACTCATGAATAAAAGAGTGATGGAATTTGAGAGGCTCTCCAAAAAAATTAAATAAATAAATTGGAGGCATTGAAGGTAGAGCCACAGGCAGCCACGGCTGCTGACATCATCGCTGCGGCTCAAGGGGAATTCTGGGAGGGTGTGGGGAGGGTTGCCAAGGAGATCCGGCTCTGCAAGCAGCTGCACACTGGCTCCTCTTTCCCTCCTGTTGTCATCCCTGACCACAGACACCCCCCCCCACCCTTTTATTATTTTTCTCTCACACTCCCTCTCGCTTTCACTCATTCACTGGTTGTGCTTCAGCCCTTCAGACGTGAGGTGTGTTCGCTGCGTGCTCGGCTGTGGACCTTTCTGCTTCAGTCGTTCTTTGCAGTGAGACATACGCAAGGATGGGAAACGCTGCATCCCAGATACCGGGAAAGGATACTGGCCGGTAAGGAGACAAGATAAACACACACCCACACATACGCAAAATGGGAGGGCTGTGTTTATTGCAGAAAAGAGGATAGTAAGACCAAGCAGTTGCTTTTTTTGATTAGTCTCTGACTGTAGAGTGTGTGTGTGTGTGTGTGTGTGTGTGTGTGTGTGTGTACACAAGTACACTGGCCTGTATAGTACTGCAATGAAGCTCTGTTTTTGTAACAATGATGGGTGACATGTATCTTTTCTGTGTAGTTGCTGGGTTCAATGGGAGTGTCGTGTGTGTGTGTGTTCGTGTGTTCCTGTATGAAACGCTTTCATTCTCATGCTAATGCAGATCTGTAGTGGCTTGATGGAGTGTAACATTAAGGCTAGAATGCACTGGACTCAGCGGATTTAAAGGGTCGGCGTAGGAGGTTTAAACTGGCTCTGTTGATGATTTCAGATCTCCAGAAATAAATAACACTCTTTGTGTTTTCATTTCTCCCCTGTGGGTTGCATGTGAAAGTGTAAATGGTGTGAATTATGGCTTTCAGGACGGCTGGCCAATATAATCTAATTGCATCACAGTAAACAGCATAATATGGTCTAATAGCACTGTGATGTTCCTCATAATTCAAACCTTAAATATTAAAATAAATAGTTGTATAGTTTCATTCAACAAATCTGCAGATTTATGCAAGGTTTTTAACATGTAACATGAAAATGCTTTTAAGTGTAGTGAAGTATGTGTGGACTGTGTTGCTCATGGTGTGACATGTAAATGTGTTTCAGTATACAGTCTCAAGCAGATAGAGACATTCAGTATTCTTACAGAGAGATGTTGTTGTGCTGTTGTTTTTTTATACTGGTGTTTTTAGATTCTCTGTATTTTGCTGCCCAGATATTCACTATGTCTTAAGTGAATCTTTTTATCCAGAACACAATTAGGAAAAAATCCCTCTCGTGATAATGTAACTGTTGCTCAAGACCATTGGCGCATCTGATTGCCGGATTGCATTAGTAATGGAATGTAATAGTGTTTGTGTGTGTGTGTGTGTGTGTGTCTGTGTGTGTAGGATTTGTATTCTTTTCTTCATGGGTATTGCACACTTTTTACGCACCAGTTTTATTTGTGAATGAAAAACAAATGTCATGTTCATGTTAGGGAAATGTAGCAAATGTATGCTACATAAATATGTATGATAAATGTATGAGGATAAATGCAATTAGGAGTATTGTGCTCATTATGGTTTTGTTCTTTAAGGCCACATTCAGCTTGAGTCTGACTCATGAGTCTGATTTGTGTGTTTTCTCTCAAATATAGTCAAATGTGCAGAGCTATGAGTGTAGGTTTGTTCATGCGTTTGTGTGTTTTAAGAATTATAAAGGATGTTCAGTATGTTTGAAAAATGATTAAAGTTGTTAGGGTGAAACTGACTGACTGATTAAAATTTGTGCATTTATACTTGGAATGTTTTGTGTTCTTTGTTTTCGTCCATCATCAAATAAAGCTACTCTTGATACCGGGGACTGCAGAAGACTCAGTAAAAAGCCTGTTCTTACCAGCTCTCAGGTAATTGTCTATATTACTATCAGCCATGTTTAACATGCATTATTAATAAGAATTCAAACCGGTCTGAAATGAGAGACGATGCAATTCAGTGTTGTACAAAGAGCTTGATTTTGGAGGGAAAAGGTGTTTTTTTTTTTTTTTTTTAAAGACGTATAAGGCCATATTTGTTTTCCTTTTAATGAAAAGTACAGGTAAAGAGCCTATGTTTCCTTTGATGCGACCTATAAGCACAAGGTTTAAAAAGGTCCACGCCCCTTCACCTGCTTGCAAGCTTTAAGTAAACAACTTATATGTGTTCACCAGTAATAAGCGTCAGACGGCATTACTATAGTATGAGCTCTCTTTAAGGAATCTGCTATTAACCCACGCGCACACACACACACACACATTGAGAATAATTGGTGTGGGTTACTGAGCTCTCGGCAGGGTGTTTAAGCTTAGTCAGAATGCATGGACACCTTGCAAAAAGCCCATGCATCTCTATAGGGCATTACCATGGCAACCTTATCATGGTTGACAGGAAGTCATTGGATCAAGGCTATAGTTTTTTTCAGGGTCTTATTGAATTTCTTGTCTTCTCTTGATTTATCTTTATTCCAACTTTTTTTTTTTTTTTTTTTTACTGAAACGGTCATCTTGAGCTAGTTACACCTGCCGCCATCTTTGTAATAGTGTTTAGAGAGTTTGTGTTGTCTTGTATGCTTAAAATGTAATAATCCCTGGGGTTCCCTAATACATATTTCAAGTGCGTTGACTGATACAGTAAAGTGATATCTGTATTATTCGTTTGCATCAGTGTAATTCTACTATACAATTTTGTGTAATGTTTGTATTGATGGTGAAAGTGAAAGATATAACGCCTCATCAGCACATATTTTCACTATTATAGATGAAGCGATATGTAGAGAATAAAAGTGCTGTTATAGGAGGATAATAAATTACAGGATGGAGTTACAACTATTACGACTATTACAATGATCCTAATATTTCTTTATGTTAAGTTACTTTTAATGTTGTAAAGCATTTTGTTCCCTCACCAAGGGGAGTGGTGGCTCTTGTGGCTAGGCGCTAGGTTGTTTGGGGTTCTAAGGATCCAGGTTCAAGCCGTCGCTGACGGTGGGTTGCCACACCCCATGCTAACCAGCCACTGCGTGCAGTGCCGGTCCCCTAAACTGGGAGGGTTGCGTCAGGACACTTGTGCCTAGTTGTGTGCGGATCAGATGGTCCACTGTGGCGACCACTTGACGGGAGCAACTAAAAGAAAGTTTATAGTTGTTCCCCACCAGCCTTTTTTCCTCTTTCTAAGTTAGTAAGATAAATAAAGTAGCTCATGTTAATAGAAACTTTCAGTATTTTTCACAGTTTCCTCCATTTTGTCCATCTTCTTCAGCAGAAACTTGGGAAATGTACTTCAGGCTCATCCACTCCGTGTGAGAGTCATCCAACCTCTCAGCCGCTGAAGGCCCTTAGGGGCCCAGGTACCTCTTCTGAAAACACTGTAGCAGCAGCCAAGAGTGCCATGAAGTCAGATAATTTGGGCCCAACAGCTGCCACAAAAACCAAAACTGGCACCAATGACTCAAGTCGGGCCAAAACCGGCAGCCCGGCTAAAAAGAAACCGCCATCCACCTCTAAAGCGGTGTTGAACGGCAGTGTTGCCCCAACGGTTCGCCGGGAAAACTCTACTGCTAATGGCACAACAAGCAAATCATTCCAGGAAAAAGGTGTGGCACAATATGCCAGGCCCAAATCCACCCTCACTGGGACGACGGGGCCAACGGGTAAAGCTAAAGTGAGCAAAACCACAGCATCAGGGAAGGATTCAACTCACGGCTCCACCTCTGACAGCCCAGGAAATGCCCAGTGTTCCCAAACCACACCCTCTACATCAGGCAGCGTCTCACCAGAGAGCAGTGTTAGCAGTCCCCACAAAAGCAGCAGCCAAGGTTTGACCATGATCACCTTCTTTATGCCCTCATTGATTACCTTTGATTCAAGGCTTAGATAAAGTGCCCATGTAAAGCTGTGGGCATAGGAAGTTCCAGAGTCAGTGAAACTAGATAAAACTAAAATATATGATTTGCTACATTGAAATAAGGATTTGAGCCTGACTGATTTTCAAACATTAAAATATAGTTGCAAGCAACGATGCCAGGCCCAAGCACCCTGTGCCGTCGTCACCCCGTGTGCACCACTCAAACTTGCGTGTTATTTGAGTGTGTTAAGACCTACAAAAAGCCATGCGACTCTCGGGCATCCTAATGGCAGCAGATTCATGAGCATGTTAAGTCACCCAAGAAGCCCAAAAGGGTGGGAAAAAATCCTTATGAAAACAGTGCTTGGGCCCTAATAAACATACTGATATTAAGAAATCTAAAAATTAGATGTTTGATGATGTATATGGGTTTATTTTATACCGTTGTGGAAATGCCAGGCTCAAAAGTTTTGGTTTTAATTGTTTGGTATTTAAAGTTTTTTCCTTTAGTTTTGCTATTGGACCTACATGTTTATTGTACATACTACCAGCTTATCACTATGCAAATTGAAACTGTCTGTGCAAAGCTCTAAAACTTTAAAACAGTCCAAAAAAATACCTCAAGCTGAGCCCAAAACATGAAGTCCAGAGCACACAGAAGTGTGACAGAATAATCCCTTGGTCCATATATTGTTCATTGCTTTTCGATCGATAGAAGTCTCGTTCAGTGAATAGAGCATTCCTCATCCTCGTGGATATGAAACTGTAAATGAAAAGTGCTAGTACAAGGGGCCATAAGGAAAAAAGAAAACCATCCACTTGCAGTCAATAACGATTTTTCTTAATGTTTTTGTTAATTAGTATTAGTAGTATGATACTAATTAACACAGTTAAAGTTGATTTAGTGTATAGCTCATATTGAGATGGGAGGAAAAATGTAAATTTTAGTTTACATTAATAATAGGTCTGCACTGATTGGTCAGATTGACTAGTTTTCAGCTTGATCAGGCATGACCGATCAGCCTCAGATATAACCGAATCTCTGCCTACTGCAAGAGCTTCTGAATGGTGCAGCAGAAATGCATTTGTATGGCATTACATTATTAAAAGTATTTTTTAAAAAACCCTAATCTGGCTTTTCCCCCACACTCTGCAAACAGATTAGTTCTGAAACCCAATCATTACACACGTTTACACAAGTCTCAAAACACCACAATCTATAATTAGTCTTGAAACACATATGAATGGGAATTTTATTAATCATGTTCAGTGTTTGGTGTAACACGTTAGGGTGCTTGGTCCGCCATTTAAGTACTCACTTATTTAGTTATATTTTCAAAAAAAAAAGTATTATTCAGAAAATGTATGTAATCCGTGAGCCGTGTGTGTGTGTGAGAAAATCGTCCTACAAGCCCCGGCCCCGTCCCCGATAACCCGCTTAACAGATAATGTTAAGTTAACAGATTATGGGCCAAACTTCGCTGATTGATGATGATAGAATAATTAGAAAGGTATTGACTAAAACAACGTGCATGAGGAATTACAAAGGAGTTTTCAATTCAATTAAATTTTATTTGTATAGCGCTTTTAACAATTGTCATTGTCACAAAGCAGTTTTACACAATCAAAAAAAAATTTAAATTTGTATGGAATGTGAATGTGTATGAATCAAAATGGTCAGATTGTCCCTGGTGAGCAAGCGAGGGCGACAGTGGCAAAGAAAAACTCCCTGAGATGGTGAAAGGAAGAAACCTTGAGAGGAACCGGACTCAACAAGGAACCCATCCTCATTTGGGTGAAACAGAAAGCAGGAAATGATCTGCATTTATACAGTGTGTTAGGT
>JAOTQY010000015.1:16269355-16288955 GCA_026413445.1 Dolichallabes microphthalmus
CAGAAACATTTTGTGTGACAAATATGCAAAAGAATAAGAAATCAGGAGGGGGGCAAATAGTTTTTCACACCACTGTATAACAAAGTATTGAAATGAAATTTTGTTATTGACCAAATACTTATTTTCCAAATAAGTCAAATCCTACAATGTGATTTTCTGGATTTTTTTTTCTTATTTTGTCTCTTAGTTGAGGTATACCTATGATGAATATTACAGGCCTCTCTCATCTTTTTAAGTTGGAGAACTTGCACAATTGTTGGCTGACTAAATACTTTTTTCCCCAGTGTAGGGTGGAGGGAGCCATGGGACTAATGCTCCAAAGTCCACTTCCCATAACACACCACGGCCTACATGCATGACTGCCCCAACCCACTGTCAGCACATACACAGTCACCTAACTTCTAATCAACACACATCTTGCCAATTGCCTTCACTCTCTATTAATATGGACTTTCAACACCAGTGACGTATTGTTGAATCTGAGGTTACCAAGTCTTAGCTTAGGATTTTTATTATTCTTGGGGTTGATCACACCTTGTTTTTGAGTTTGGCTCTTTGTCCTTGAAAAGACCATGACTCTGTGCCTGTTATAAAAATGATTCTGATGAATGTTTTGAACCTGCCCATGCCCATTCAATGCCCATTTAACAGGAAGAGACACAGCAAGCTCTTATATTTGGCAGTGGATTAATTTAGACAGATTTAGAATGAATTAACATACTAATATAATTCACCATGTCAAAGCAATATCATAGTACTACATGTAATATTTTTACCTTTACCAGTTGTTTCAGTTTCAGCAGCAGCATGGAAGTGTAATTGATGGGCTGAGAAGGAGACTTTCGTATTATATAGATTATTTCCTACAGGTAGTAGACATTAATAAAGGGATATGGGTTAATCAATGATAATAAATCAATGTTGGCTTGAAAAATAAGGGGCCTGGCACCCAGGAAAGCTTCTTTACTGTACGTGTTTAATGCTTGTTTAGGATTTATCTGATTGTGTAGGCGGTCGGGTTGATTTAATCAGCATGTTTCTGGTGAACATACTGTATGCATTGCAGATCTCTGTAGTTTCACATATTGTCACTTACAACTCTCTCTAAAATGAAAACAGTCAGACCTTTTAAGATGTAATTAAGGCAGGTAACTGGAATGTGGACATTGTACAATCGTACTGTTTATACTCTGATGAATAAAACCTGAACAACAGCTTTTTTTCTGTCAGTCTAAAGACTGCAGTCAACCTGCAATGACTTCAAATTGGTATGTAGTATAATTATAATCAAGGTGGGTTGTGAGCATGTGTGTGTAACTAATGCAGGAGACAATAGCTGAAAGTGCTGAGCTTGCTCTGTGAGGTTTAGGCTTTGCTTGTGTTACTGATTTCACATATTGCACAATCATCCACAGACTGAACACACCAATCCAACAGTCCAAGCACACTAACATACCTATAATCTTCTGGTTAGCTCATATAGTACTTTAATTAATATTTTATTTTAAAATCAGCATTTATTTAAACAGTTTTAAACATGTTGTTCCTGTTTTCACTGAAACAATACTGCACTTGCATTCATCTAATAATATGTTCTTGCATTTAGTGGTCATTTCCTCTAGCAACAAACATCTTTCCCTCATGAGTCATACGTAGTAACCCTTCGTTCCTTCTTCCGTGGTATTGGCAAGTTTTCTGTTAATTTGATTCCCCTGAAAATCAGTGGAAAACTGTCAGTATTTTCAGTTTTCAAATACTTAGCCCATGTTATTAAGCTGTGAATCATTATGGTTAGCTGTGACACATCTGGTAAGCTATGTAACCCATGGCTGATCAAAATTTGTTAATTTGGATGACGTGGAAAGTGGCAGCTTAAGGGTGGGGCAATATACTCCAACAATACTGGCACATTTTCCGATACACTTCCTACATCAACCGTTGTATGGAAACACCTTCCCTGTCATGCCATTGGAGTCATATTTGAATCCTCTGTGCAGGATTTGGGCTTGCAGGCCTTTAAATATGGAAAGAGGGAAAAGATAAAAGCCTTGGAAAGAGAGCAAATGAAAAAAGATCTTCTAGTATGTGTACCTTGTATCAAACTGCTGGTAATATACTGTATGTTATGGAAAAAATATGACACATTTTTAACACTCACTCTCTCATCTTCTATATCACTTAATCCTGTATTCAGGGTTGCGGGGACCTGGAGCCTATCCCAGGAGACTTAGGGCACAAGGCGGGGTACACCCTGGACAGGGTCCCAATCCATCGCAGGGCACACACACACATACACACTCATTCACACACTATGGGCAATTTGGGAACGTCAATTAACCTTACCTACATGTCTTTGGACTGTTGGGGGAAACCGAAGTACCCGGCGCAAACCCACCAAGCACGGAGAGAACATGCAAACTCCATGCACACAGAGGAGGGAATCGAGCCTGGCCGGGAATCGAACCCGGACCCTGGAGGTGCAAGGCGACAGTGCTAACCACTACACCACCGTGCAGCCCTACAATAAATTAATTAATTCATTCATTCATTTTCTATACCACTTGTTGCATACAGGGTCACCTGGAAGATTGAAGCCCAGAAAACACGAGGTGGGTTATACCCTGGACAGGGTGCCAATCCATCAATTCAATTCAATTCAATTTTATTTGTATAGCGCTTTTAACAATTGTCATTGTCGCAAAGCAGCTTTATACAATCAAAAGAATTATTTACAGTGTGGGTGACAGGACACACACACTCATTTACACAGTATAGGCAATTTGGGAACACCAATTAGTGTCATTTGATTGTGGGAGAAAACTGAAGTGCCTAGAGGAAACCCACCAAGCACAGCGAGAACATGCAGACTCCACCCACACAGAACCGAGGCAGGAATCGGACCCTCAATGTGAAAAATGAATGTGTGGGAAATAAATAAATAATTAGAAATGTAAGGTGAAATTAAAATGTATTTTTCAATAAAATAACTTTTCTGAAGCAGCATGGTGGCGCAGTTAGCACTGGGGCCTTGCACCTCCAAATCTGAGGGTCTGATTCCCGTCTCGGGTCTGAGTGCGTGGAGTTTTCATGTTCTTCCAGTGTTTGGTGGGTTTCCTCCCACAGTACAAAGACATGCAGATTAGGCTAATTGGCATTTACAAATGGCCTGAAGTGAATGTGTGCATGTGTTTGTCTTCACCGTGTCTGTGAACACCTTTGAATTGCTGACTGTGTTAATGTGGAATGTTAATGCCTGACCTGCCTGAGGCGAATGAACAAATCCCCAAAGCCACGATCCAAAATCTAACGGAAAGCATTCTGAGAGGAGTTATTTTTACAGGTATAAGTTCATTTGCTTGACTTAAGAACCTGACATTCTGATGTAATATTGTAGTAATGTGTCCTTATGTACTGTATATGGGTAGTGACACAATGACTGAACTGAAATGAAGCTGTAATTGAATTTTAGACATTCAGCTAAAATATTGCATTACAGTGAGGAATTAGGTATTTTTATACACAAAACCCATAATTTTCTAGTGTTAAGTTAAGATTCTTACAATGCATTCACAACAATTCATAATTCATTTAAGCTTTGTTCTGCTTTTAATATTTAATAAGAACTGTGTATACATGTATCTCAGAAGGGATTGATCCTTTAAAAATGAAAATGGTAGAAAATTAAGTTTTGGCATTTCACATGGAAAGCATTGGCTTCTGTATGATGTGATTACATGGAGCAGTAAACAATGTTTTCTAGTTGCCTTTAGTGTTGTGATATTTTCTATTATAAAAAAGGGGGGAAATGCCTTTGTTTTTTATATCTTTTGGTACAACTGAGAAGCTTTAATTTCCTACAGCTGGCCCAGCTGGTCTGCCTGTTTCTTGTGCTCAGGCTGCTTGTTAGAGACTGGGTGTTGTTTCTGTAGGGGGATGATGAGAGAGGAGGAGACAGAAAAGCTGCTCATTTCCTCCTTATAAACCGTGTTTTTGAAGGTGGGGCTGTTTCACATCTTCTTCAGCTTCTCCATCCACATCCAGCAGTCACTCAACAACACAGGCAAGTTCAGCACTACTCACACATTTCTCACTGCTCAGCTAAAGGAGCGTTAGTGTCCTATAGTAGTCCTGCACCAAACACTGTGTAACTTAACTTGCTTACTTCGGTCGGAAAACTATTAAATCGTTTTGTAGAAGAAGAAAAACGCGTCCTTCGTTTAACCGCTGCCTTTTTCCTGTTCGGAAAAACGATGTAATGACTGCGTTATTCGTTGGCATTATGTAGTTATAATTACCGTACAACTTCTACCTTATAACGACTTATATTGCTGAAAGTAATTTTTTCCCCTATGTATCTAAAAACCCACACTCTTTTTACACTCTTTATCTTTTTTCTACACTGTATATACAAAAGGGCGTCAACCGTGCACTACTGATTATTATGATTCTGTTATGAACCGATTCACTGATTCGACTCTTTTGAACCGATGTATTTAGCAGCGACCTCTTCGTGATTTGATTCACTTGATTCACCAGAAGAAGAAGAAAAAAACTGCCACATAATCCTCTTTTTTGTATGCGAAGTGCAGTTTCTATGTCTTACTGTTTTAATTTGTGTACTAGAAGGGAACTTAATGAGGATGCTACAGTACAGCACTTCAAGTTACAAGTCCAGTGAAGATGCTAATACTGTAACATAAATAAAAATATAAATTCAAATTCAAATTGAGATTTTATTTTATTTCTTATGTATGATATGCAGTGAAATGCTTAACCAATATCTGTGAACAAAAAAAATAATGGAAAGAAAGAATAGAGTAAAAATAAAATAATTTCACTACAATAAAAGGAAAATTGCAGTTGAAGAATGCAATTAAACTAAAGACTGAAGGGGGTGGAATTAACAAATGTACAAAAATGACACATAAAATAGAATTTGAATAAAATGTATAAAAAATATACAAATGAAACAGAATGTGCAAAGTGTATTAATGTTACTTGCATGTAGTATTGTATAAGTGAAACAACAGCATAGTGACAACATATTGAAGATGACACAGGTCTATTAATTTGCCAGATTCTCAAAATTGATGTGCAATCGAAAATGCCCAGTGGCCCAAAAGTTTCCATAAGCAGGAGGAAAAAAAAACTTTTTAGTGAAATATATTTTTGTTTACAGTGTATCCACGACATGATGGTGTCACTTTGAATATGTTCCTTTCAATGACATTTGTATGCTTCCTGTTTCTTGTATTCTTCCTATATATACATATATATACATATATATACTTCTATACATACGGTACAGCTTGTAGGTTTTCTGTCCCCACAGCCCACTTTTTCAGTGGTTTCCAAATGAGTCACTGCGGGGCATGGACAACAGTCTTTAAGGATGACTCACTTCATTTTTTTTCAGTATTCTTTTATATTTGCTCTATTTGGTGTCAACCAGATGAATGTGTTTCTCTTCTGACCTCATGTCATCTCACAGACTTTTCTTGCCACCATGTCATCTTGCCATATCTTTTGTATTAGTTAAAATATATATTTCTGTAAATCTGCTTTTGTGGTTAAAAAGCTATTCAAATGAAGTTGACCTGAAAGCCATTTTCTAATTAACTGCAGCAGGATCTAACCATTTCTGTGAACCCTATATCAACATTAAATGAACCGACTGTTGTGTGTTGTTTTGCAGCTGTCATTCAGGTCATTCATGCAGGTGGCATAAAATAATAATTAGATGGTAGTTCATAGTAGACTGATCCTGTCTTTGTAATAGGTAATGTCATATAATGTGTAAGACAGGTCACACCTATGGTTTATCTGTCTTATTAAATGTATTTCATCTACCTTATACAATATACAGGATATCCCTTTGTACTAAATACTTTGTACACCAACCATGCCTATTGTAAGTTATTCCCAGGTCCAGACTTGCAGTCACTTTCTTAACTACATACCAATCTCCAACGTCTGTAAGCCAAAATTATGAAGAAGTTGTGTTTCTGTCTGAATTTTGAGTATATTGCAGAATCCTGTTGCATCCCTGTTGTCTGAAGCTTGTTGATGCTGGTTCACTAAACATTTTTCATCTTTTTGATCTTATACCAGCTTTTGATACTGTAAAACATGATACGGACATTGTGCAATAGTTTGCACTTAGAAGATCTGAGTTTTGTTTTAACATACACTTGACACCTGCTTGACAGATCATCTGTAATCAGAGTTATAGCATTCACTGATATGTTGATTTCATTTGGTGATATACAAATTCAACCATAGAAGTTAACATGAAGACTCCCATCAACTACTAATACAGGTTTTGACAGCCCACTGCAGGCTTAACTCACATTTGATCATCCTTTTTTTAAATTGGTGATTTCATAAATATTATTTATTCCTTTTTATTTGATGCTGGAAAAATTAGTCATAAATTCTCTCCTCCTGCCTGAGCATGAAGTTATCTGTGTTTTACTAAACAGATGTACATGCATGATTGTCAGATAAGGTAATCACATCTCTCCAGTGGAAGTAAGCCTCTATGTGTAAAGTTTTTTTGTTGTTGTTGTTTTTAATGTTTACAGAGATCATGGTGGTCCACAAGGAGTTCCAGACTGCAGGGAAACAGCCAGGGCTGCAGGTATGGAGGGTGGAAAAGATGGACCTGGTGCCAGTACCCAAGCAGCTTTATGGCAACTTCTATATCGGAGATGCCTACATTCTTCTCTATACCACTCCTGCTCCATCCTACGCCATCCATATGTGGCTTGGTAAGATGCTCTATCTGTCGTATACATATGCGTATATATATATACTGTATATCTCTGTCAGTTTACGTTTGTCCAATTAAACAGTCATGCAGATTGGTTTGAGTTGCCAGGATGAATTTAGCAACTTACAGAATTACTCTTTAAACTGTGTTACACCTCAGCATGCACAAAACATTTAAGGGGATGTGCTACAAGAGCAGAAGACCACATGAGGTCCCACTCCTCTCAGTCAAGAACAGGATTATAAAGCTAGCATGGGCACAGAGTCACCCAAACAGGAGAGCTAAAGACTGCAATAAAATCGCCTGGTCTCTGTCAAGCTTCAGTTGTCCAGGTCCAGTGAGTATGTGGCCATGATAACCTCTTGGATGTAAAGAGCTCAACAACCAACTCAAACTAACCTGGTCATCCTCTCATAAACAAGATGTTTTAGCCAGTAGACCCTTCACTAGATGAAAAGTTTTTTACTTGATAATTAACTTCCAGGAGCTCAGCAATCTCTAAAAAGCTGAAAAAGCACCTCTGACACCATCAATCTTGCCCCAGTCACAGAGAACACACTTTTACTTCATTTTAATGTTTGATGTGAACATTAACTAAATCTCTTCACCTATATCTCTATGATTTTATGCACAGTGCAGTTTCAAATGTTTTATTACAGTTTGGCACTATTATTGCCACAGATCAAACTATTCGAAATTGTCAGAATAGCAATTAAATAAGGAAATCTATTATCTACCTCACTCTCAGATTCTCAAGAGTCTGTAAACAAGCGTTTTTCTATTAAAGGCACGTCAATAATGTAAAAGGATAAAAGGTAGTGTTAGCATTAATAGTAAAAACCTGAAGCTGTGGTGAAGATGTATATATTATTGTGCCATGTCTGCATAGGGGATGAGTGTTCTCAAGATGAGAGTGGAGCTGCAGCAATCTTCGCAACCCAACTGGATGACTTCTTGGGTGGAAGTCCAGTTCAGTTCCGTGAAGTCCAGAACAACGAGTCCCTCACCTTCCTCAGCTACTTCAAGTCCGGTATTAAGTACAAGGTGACATATTATGATTATTGCATAGTAACTGAAATGTGCTGTACCAACAACATGAAGGCTGCTCTCAATGCTTCTACTGAAATATGAATTCTGTTAAGGATATGGGTTTGTTCCTTTTTTGCAAATGATTAAGGCAGTCTTTGCAGTTTTCGTTATCTTGCCAAAACTTAGACCCTTTTACTTACTTTTCTAATGTTAAATTTCATTAGAATTTTTGGTTAATCCATAGTATAATAATAACATGCATAAAGATCAATACTGTATAAAGTTATTGGTTTAATTCATGCATTGGTGTGAATGGATTTATCAGATTTGAACATTCTAGACTAAGCAGAAACAGTGGTATTGGCCAAGCCTGGGCTTGCAATAACATCCTCATTCCAAGTCTATATGAGAGCAGAAAGATACTCCTCCTCCTCCTATATTCCTTCGTTTCTAAGAGTAAAGTTGCAGTAAAATATTGTCCTCCCGCTTGCCAACCGCTTCCATGGTGATTTTACAACCATGAATCATGAAACTGCACATCTGGTTTCAATTTGTGTGAACTCCAGTAGTGGCAAAGCAGAAGGTTTGGACTGGAAAATGTGTGTGTGCATGTGTTGATGTTTTTCCCTTCATGCTGAGTACTTTAGATCACTCTGTTTTCTGGTCTTCTGTGTGAGCAAAGGACACAAATAGGAAAAAAGTAAATGTGATGAGAATATAATGGAAATCACTTTAAAGGATAACAAACAGCATACTCTACAGGGCTGATACAGTAATGAATCATGTACAGGAGTAAATAGCTGTAGTTCTGTAGTGTATGTGTTGAAACAAATGAAACAAATAAAGAGCCAAATTAAATGTACATTTACTATATTGGTAAGCTACTGGTAAAAATAGGTTTAGTGAAAACTCCTTCTAATGTTCCTTCCAAAACCACACCCTAAAACATGTCAAGGCTACAAGAAGCCTAATTGCTAATGCCGGTAAGTAAGCTTTCTAAATCAACCTGCAACATGATGGACTGATGGGTAGACAGTACTTTGTTCTAATATTTTGGATGTTGCTGGTCAGGAAAGAACCTATTCTAGTCAAAGAATTATTAAATTATCAGAATTGTGTAAACTGTGTGGGAGAGATTATACATGAGGTGCAGGAATCTGAAATTCTCAGTGTTCAGTGCAGTGATGTTTCTTTGCTTCTCTTACCTCAATCACAGCAAGGTGGTGTAGCCTCCGGCTTTCAACATGTGGTGACCAATGACATGGACGTGAAGCGATTGCTCCATGTTAAAGGGCGGAGGGTGATCCGTGCCACAGAGGTTCCTCTGTCATGGGCCAGCTTCAACCGTGGAGACTGTTTCATCGTTGACCTGGGCAAGGTTAGGCTCACCAAACAGCATACATTAGCTTGTAGTGTTTGAAATGGATATATCACTACCTGCTGACTATTATACCTAATTGCTTAATTTTTATTCCCTCCAAGAAATGCTTAACAGTGTAGCAGGTGTTTGGAATCAGAATCGATGCTGGTTACGGGCAGCGACAAAACAGCACATTCACAGTCAGGAAGCAGAGACATAGAGAGATTTTTTTTTTACTTTTGATAGTTTATAATTTGATAAGTTTGTACTTTGAAAGTGAGTACTTTTGTAACTTTACTTAAGTATAAATATAAGTGGAGGACTTGTACAGTACGATTATTTAATTATATTATCTGGGGTATACTCAAGTACAGGATACCCTGCTGAATAGGCTACATATGACAAATTATCGGTTTGTTCAAGCGTTACATAGAACAGAAGGACTCTGTAGACAAATATTTGAGATTACTTGTTTACTTGATTATTGTTTGTTTTACACCTTTTTCTACTACTGTATAATCCACAGTAGGTTACGGGTAATAGACCCAAAGAATAACACTGTTTTTGTATGTTTTTTTGTCTTATCATTTCAGAATATCTATCAGTGGTGTGGAGGTGAGTGTAACAGGTTTGAACGTCTGAAAGCATCTCAGATAGCCATCGACATCCGGGATAACGAGCGTAATGGCCGTGCCAAGGTTCAGATGGTTGAGGAAAACTCAGAGCCAGAGGCCATTACTGCTGTAAGTGTCACTGAGTGAAGACTTGGAAAAACCAAAACACAATTGTTGTTCAAAATTTCTTTGTTTAGGCATTTTCCAAAAGAATTATACACATAGTAAGTTATTACACAATAATGACCTGCATGGTTTCTCAAGTTTAATTCAATAGTTTTGCCTTGAAGCCTCATTTCTATACCATAATACCATTCTATGTAGTGCTGGCAGCTATTATACTCTAAATATAGTGCAATAACCTCCCAGATTCATGCTAAATTTACTAAATCACATTTTGTAGGCATTGGGAGTGAAAGGGGAATTGTAGGTATTCTGTTTTAATCAGAGATGACAAGTACAGATACTGTATGTCATTAGTTTACTTAAGTACTGTATTTTCTCGTGTATCTGAACTTGAGTATTTTACATATTCATTAGTTTTTACTTCTAATTTCAAAATTTTTGATGAAAAACCTATACTTTTACTCACTACATATTAAACAGAGATGACAATCAAACATTTTAAAAGTGCGTTTTTAATCTAAATATAAGCGTTTACACTGTCATTCAGTATCCCATTTCATTCAATCATTCAGTATCGCTGTATCCCATGTTTATTTGTTTAGTCAACTCAGGGTTTCAATGGTAGCAACTAGCTTGTTAAGCTACCAAAGTAATGTCAAATCAGTTGCTTTGTGGAGTACTTAAAAATGTTATTATTATTATTTTTTACTAAAGTACATTTAAGGGCACATACTTGGGTAAAAAAAATTTTGTGGAGTACATTTTTAGGCAAGTACTTTAACATTTTTAGGCAAGTACTTTAACTTAAGTATTGAATTTGTGTACTTCTGCTACGTCTGTTTTTAAACTGACTTGACAAGTGTAAAAAACGAAATTTGAGTCTGAGCCTCAACATACTATAATGCTTCAAAGACCATGCCCTTCATTCCTCATACAAGCTGTAGAACTTGTTGTGGGTTTAACTGGAAACACTTTGTCACTAATCTACCGGAAATGTTTCCTTCATGTCTTTCATATTTTTAGATTCTTGGACCCAAACCTGACATCCCAGCAGGAAGTGCTGATGATGAAGCTGTTGATAGAGCCAACAAGAAGGGCACCCTTTACATGGTAAATCATTAGTTATGTTTTTGTGCGAAACAGAAACAAATATGAAATATAGTTGCAAGCAACGATGACAGGCCCAAGCACCCTGCGTCATCGCCACCCTGGTCCACCGCACAACCTGTGTTTTATTTGAGTGTGTTAAGAACGACAAGAAGCCCTCGCCACCCAGATGCACTGCACAACTTGCACATGTCACACACTATATAGGCATTATGATGTTCCTCAATGTGATGTCATGTCACTGAACATGTCACTGAATATAATTTCACTCAATATAATGCCACACAGAAAGTTATTAATCACTTTTCAGCATATGTTTAAGGCATCGTCACGGCTGACCCGTTTTTGTTATCAAAAATCCCTGTGCAAATTTGCATCCTCTATGTCTTTAGATCACATCGGCTCGGTTTGGTATAAATTCCCTAGGAGGAGTATATCAAAATCCATCTGGTGCATTTTTGCGAATGACCCAAAATAACTGGCCTCCTGTTGAGTTGAACCCAGGACATGCACTGCCAAAGTTGTTCGGCTCAATGAGCTCTAAATGACTTTTGTGTACCTACGTAAATGTGTGTACTGTATGAGCTATCCAGCAAAATCTCGTGTGGGGGCCTCTGAGGACCCCAGGCTACGCGACTCTCAGACATCCTAATGGTTCCAACCTGCCTACCCATTTTTAAAGAGTTTTTGAGCATGTTAAGACACCCAAACAAATAAATATAAATAAGTATAAATATACTTGAAATGCAGAATAAAAGTGAAAGCATAAAAGCATGAAACATTAAATTGATTTATTATTATGATTATGACCCTGAACAGGATAAAGCGGTATAGAAAATGAATGAATGAATGAATTATGATTATGATGATGATAATGATGACGATGATGATTATTATTTGTGATTTCAATTTGCAGTCATTTATACGGCTGGTAGATATGTTAATTGTGTGTCTGTGTGTTTGCATGTGTGTCAGGTTTCCGATGCTGCAGGCTCCATGAAGACCTCACTGGTGTCTCAGAGCAGCCCATTCAAACAGGAAATGCTTTCCCCCAGTGAATGCTACATCCTTGATAATGGAGTTGATGGAAAAGTCTTCTTGTGGAAAGGTTGTAATTCTTAAAATTACAGACTCCAGAAATTACTTATAAATATAAGAATTAGAAACGATTACCTAGACTTTACTTCAGTGGTGTGAGTTCTTGGAGGTTGGAGCACTGTAGGGTTCAGTGCTTCACCTGATTTAAAAGCTTAAATGGTCACTTGATAAATGAAAAGTAGATAATATTTATAACAGAATAACATTTATCTTTATTGTTCATCGCAGAATGGAAAAATAGTCTTATTTGTTTTTATAACATTGACATATATACACTATACGCATATCCTAATAAGATCTGCATATCTGGATCATAAGGTATTGCTCTTTTCAAACTTTTTCCTGTTTGAAGACATTGATCAAGTTCAATAGATGTCATGTGCTAATAAACAGAAATGGTAAGAACTTACAAGGGTTAAAAAAAATTATTTGAGTTTGGGTCTCAGAAGATAATAAAATAAACTTGCTGATCTGAAAAACTAAACTGTTTTTTTTTTTAAATTTCTGCCCCCTTGGTCTTCTTTTCCTTCTCAGGTCCAAAAGCCAATGATGCTGAGCGTAAGGCAGCCATGAATGCCGCAGAGCAGTTTATCAAACAGAAAAACTACTCTAAAAACACTCTGGTAAAAACCCAATCCGAGCTCCTTGCAACTCAGATCTGTCAACATTTAGCTGAAGTCTAGTTGTCAACATCTCTTGATCATTTGTGGTTAGATCCAGGTGTTGCCTGCTGGCGGGGAGACCACACTGTTTAAACAGTTCTTCACAAACTGGAAGGATAAGGATCAGACCACTGGCCCATTGAAAGGCTACACTCCTGGGCGAATTGCCAAAGTGGAGCAGATCCCCTTTGACGCAGGCAGTCTGCACTCTAACAAAGCCATGGCTGCCCAACACGGCATGGTGGATGATGGCTCGGGCAAGGTGCAGGTAAGTTGAAACGCGAATGTATTTCATAGAAATGTATTTTGAGTGGGGTTATGGCTATGATAATCAGATAATGACAATAAGTATATTCTGAATGTAAGATACTTATTATTTAAGAATTCAGCATCCTTCCTCGTTTAAAACCTGAGTCAACTTTGATGACTTATTAGCTAGGTCTTTATGAACTAAACTTGTAAAAATAAAGAAAAAAACTAATCACTGCAGGGTTGTCACATATTCAGTATCTGAATAATGTAATAGATGAATTATAGAGTTTTTGCATGTGATGTCAGACATGATCTAAAACCAAACCAGCAGCTATTTTTTTTGTTTTACAATGACAGACAGTTGTTGTGCACTATATACTGACATATAATCTTACACTTTATACTAAAATAAAAAGAGATTTGTGGCTATTAGCCAACAGGGAGACAAGGCAAAGGCCAAAGATGAGCCCTCATTGGTGATCAATGGTGATTTAACCATATTTTTCTAAAAGCAAAATAAATCCAATATGCATGATGTACTTGTATTGCATTTGCTAATCTAGGGTAGATGCAGGGCTTAAATTGTGCCAGGCTTGTTAATAGCGTTATTAAGCTGCTCATAGTACTGTTTCAATGTTCAATCACTTAATTATATATTTTTTCCAGCTAGTTTTCTAATCGCACTGTAATCACACTGGGCTGAGTACACAAGTAATGATCTTAGTTACTTAGTCAGAGAACACAGTTACAGAGTCATAGATTATCTTTTGTTATCTTTACAGGTGTGGCGTATTGAAGGTGGAGAAAACGTACCTGTGGACCCCTCCACCTATGGTCAGTTCTATGGAGGAGACTGCTATCTGATCCTGTACAGCTACAAACAGGGAGGCAGAGAGCAGCATATCATCTACACCTGGTGAGACAGTCTAGCCATAAGCCACAATTCTAACTTTTTCAGTAACTGGCTGTTCTATTGAATGGTCTTGGTAAATTGATGTTCACTGATTGCTCTAGGCAAGGACTGAAGTGCACACAGGACGAGTTGGCTGCCTCTGCCTTTTTAACAGTCAAATTGGATGATTCTATGGGAGGATCTCCTGTGCAGGTCAGACTCAACTTGACAGTACTGATAATAAATTCTGATTCACATGTCCCATCATAGAGATGCCAGAGGTTCAATGTTTCCATAACAGTTTAAGGCAGCATTTGTATTCTTACTTTTCTCTCTGTTTTTGAATCCACTGGGTAAAGAAAGAATTGCAAAAAAAAGTTTGGGACTTGCTGTGTAAAATCTTCTGTAGCTCTTTGAACAGAGCTAGTTGTGCATGAAGTGCTAGGATTATGTGCTTTACATGTGCTGTAGAAGTGCTGCTGTCTGTCAGCAATATGGGTTTCCATCCCTGTATGCAAGAGAAACCTTTTTTTTATTACTTAAAGGTCAGCTTCCTAAAAAACATACTTGCCATTTGTTAAGACAAAATCAGGAAATGATGATTACTTTAGTAAAGTTAATGTGGGCTTCATTAAAAGGGCAACGTTCCTGCAAACTAAAAGGCCATGTTTACCAAGACTTCAAAGCTGGAAGAAAAGGAAACCTGCGGAACATAATATTAAATAGCTGGAAAGATGCATATTTAAACTTATCCACATTTATGATTGAAATGTATTTTTGTTTGTTGTAGTATATTTAGGTAAAGATGAAAAAATATCCTTAATGGATAAACTCCCGCATGCTGTGTGATCTCCTTTGCAGGTACGTGTCACTCAAGGCCAGGAACCAGCCCATTTGATGAGCCTGTTTAAGAGCAAGCCGATGATCATCTTTTTGGGTGGGACCTCACGAAAAGGCGGGCAGAGCAGCACAGGACCTACACGTCTTTTTCATATCCGTCAGACCACCACCCGTGCTACACGTGCTGTTGAGGTCAGCATCACCCATTCTTGGGTGTTAGGAATAAATAATTTCTGTGTTTTCTTCCAATTATTGGCACTGTTATACAGGATACAGTGATTACTGATGAAGATTGAGCGAATAAATGAATGAACAAATTAATTAAATAGCACTCAGCATATCAGATGATTTACTGCCCCAATATAGTCAGTAATGTTGATCTGATTTCCAAAACAATTTTGATAAACAAAATCAGAGAAATATGATGGAGTGTGGCAGCATTGAAAATTTTATTGGTACTGGCTTATTGGTTAGCGCTATTGTCTTGTACCGACAGGGTTGGAGGTTTGAATCTTGGTCTGTGTGTGCGCGTGTGTATGTGTGCATGCTGTTCTTGTGCTTGGTGGGCTTGCTATGGCAATTCTGATTGGTATTTCCAAATTGTTTATATTGTATGAGTGCATGTGTGAGTGTGCACTTGTGTCCTCACATGACTACACCAGATAAATGGTATAGATAATGAATGGACGGATATGGTTTGTACAATATCATTATTTCAAGTCACATACAACAGTACCATGCTAAAAGCCTTGTAGAGTTTTTAACGTAAATGCATTTTGTGCTCACAGTGTGCTATTCATAGCCAGAGTGAGTACATGAATAAGCTAGGTTCTTTATGGTACTAAAAAAGTATTGTGGTATTTCAAGTTGAAGGATGTGGTTTCATATGTAACATGGTGTTGCAAGATTGTAAGAGAGTTAACTCTTAGTGTACACACACATAATGGTGGAAACTAACTTTAAAAAAGTTCTCTCTCCTCTCAGGTGAAGGCATCTGCTGAAAATCTGAATACCAACGATGTGTTTGTGGTGAAGAGTCCAGACTCCTTGTTTCTGTGGAGAGGAGTCGGGGCCTCAGACGAAGAACTGTCTGCTGCCAAATACGTCTGCAGCTTCCTAGGTGGCAGCGCAACTCAAGTAGCTGAGGGGAAGGAACCAGGTGATCATTAATCATATTAGCACATTTAAAACAAAGTGATTTCTTCCATTAAAATGTTTATATAAATAAGATAAACAAATAACTGCCATCCTTCAAAAGAAAGGAACTGCCTGCCCAGTATAATTCTTTATACTGTACATGACACATTATGAATTCTAAATCAGATTAATGATTATCCCTTAAAACCAAACTGACTGATATTTCCAAGACTGCATAATAAAAAGTATTATTTGTGACAACTGATATAATAAGGAGATTATATTGATACAGTTATAGTCTCTATGACATCATTGAGGATCCAGAAAGCTTTCATTGATCGACCTCAGAAGCCATTGAGCAGTGAACTATACACACTTTGGATTGACGTGTTATTAAGTTGTTTTATACTGTATACAGTACATAAATTATTTAAAGCTATATAGAAGTAGCCCTGCCTGCTGTTTGTTTGGTTGTTAAGCTCTCTATTTCTCTCTCTCGCTCTCTCACTCAGCGGGCTTCTGGTCTGCTCTTGGTGGAAAGAAGGAGTATCAGACCTCCAGCAGTCTGAAGATGACAGTTAAACCACCTCGCCTGTTTGGCTGCACTAATAAAACTGGCCGCCTCATAGTGAGTTTGCAGAGCAGAAGTTGGTGGATGTTGTAATTTAACAATTAATGCTCTTAATTAATGTTACTGACCTAGTAGAATATTAGTTGCTAAGTTACAATTTTTTTTAAGCAATGGCTCAAATTGGTACAAGAAAAGTAAAAAACAAAAATGATTAAAAATGAAAATGAGACATCTCTCTCTCTCTCTCTCTCTTCTCGCTCTCTCACATCTGTCCTGTACCCAGGCGGAGGAAGTGCCAGGCGACTTTACTCAGGTTGATTTGGCCACAGATGATGTCATGCTCCTGGATACCTGGCACCAGGTATTACTGCTTGTACCCTCACGTCTCTGCTCCTCTATCTCAGTTACTTCAATAATAAGGCCAGAGTACCCCCTTGCTGTATTAAGAACACCGTTTGCTGGGTCTGAGTTTGCAGGATGTCAATATTCTGTCTTTTTTCCCCCTCACTCCTCAGATCTTTCTCTGGATTGGCAACGATGCTAATGAGGTGGAGAAGAGTGGATCAGCTAAAATAGGTATTGCTGATGATATCCAGAGTTGTCGTATCCCATCAGATACAGTACCACTATCTTAAAAGATGTCCTATCAGACATAGGATGGGCAGCACCAGTAGCAGACGTAGTTCTTAGTGTCTGATTGCTAAGAGTTGAGAAACGTAAAGTGTCATTTTTCAAAGCACATGAAGCCAGAAGCTTCAACTTTTTAAACTGCTGTTTAAGTACCCCTCATAGGAGGATAGCACTAAGTGTGTTATTCTGCAGACGGATGCAAGTATTTAGCAATTTAATGTAAATGTGTCATATTTTAGGCTTGCTGTCTGCACAATGCCAAACTGTCAGATCTATGCTTCCTTTAAAGTCTAGCAAAATGAATTTATCTTTCACCGTATCATGCGGTTATTGAATTGAAACAATGGAATGTAAACAACTGAGTCAGACACTCATCATATTTTCCCTGGATTTGTTTTTCAGCTAAAGACTATGTGAACTCAGACCCCTCTGGCCGTCAGGGCACGCCTATCAGCATCATAAAGCAGGGCTTTGAGCCACCCACTTTCACTGGCTGGTTCCAGGCCTGGGATCCATCAATGTGGGACAAAGACCCTCTGGAGCACATCCGCTCCTGTTTCTGAAGAAAGTGATACAAACACAGCTTGCATAGCTTTCCAAATGCACAAAAATGCTGCTGTCTGCCACAAGACACAAGACACTGCTATCTTAGAGAGCTAAACATTAACAGCAAACACAATGCTATGCACTAGTCTCTATATACACTGTCATGTCATTATTTCATGAAATGCATGCTTTTGGCTTAAGTATTATACATAAAGTTATGTCGAAATCTATGCTAAAACTACAGTAAATGTTAGAACCAACGTGTTTTCCATGTGGCATGTAAATTTGGATTTTGTAATCATGCATTAAATATTTTAAATAAAACTGTTAAAATAAAAATTTTTAGATGTAATGTAACATTTGGTTTAATTCACATTTTAATTAATAAATTCACATAGACCAATCATTTTCTATAAATGCAGAATAATTTGAACACATTTTAACTATTGAAATATGCTGGTTCTTAATAAAATGTGCATCTTGAAACACTGGCTAAAGTCCTTAACTGCTTCAAATTTCCTTAACAATTCCTGAGCAGAATAATCAACGAGTCTTTGTACTACTTTATGGTGAAAAAAATTAAATGCATTTTTAAAAAGTGCATCTATGAGGAAGCAATTTGAATAGGATGTCTTTGCATGCTGAAGTATTAAGATCGCCCTGTGCACAAGGTAAGATACAAAGAGAGGTTGGAGTGGAAGAACTTGAGTGGCCTGCAGAGAAATGTATCGTCACTGTGCATCAGTGCGTCCATGAAAAAGACTACATCCTTAAATACTCTACAATAATATCTGCACAATAATAAATATATTTTTTTATTAAATCCTCACCAAGAATAAAGAGCCTCCTTAAAATGCAGAACTTTATTGCATCTTTAAATATGGGTGATTCGGTGAAGATTAATGCTTTGGGTTCAGGACATATTTTTGTGTCACTTTGGACCTATTATGACCCTTTTAAAACAAGATAATGCACAAAAATTATCTTATAAGTCTTAGAGGTCTCCAAAATGGGTCCAACTGCAAAACAACTCGGATCCTACATTATGGCATTTATATATCTTTGCATTTGCATGTTTCCATTTTCTGTCATCCTACACTCTAAAAACTTGGATTGCAAGTGTTTTGCAAGACGAGGAAAAAATTTAAGTAAAATTTAACTCGATAAACAAGCGAGATCTTGAAATACGAGCAGTATATGGTTTGTCTGCCGAGCGTCACATGATCACAACTGAGCCAGTGGTTCTTCTCTCTCTCTCGCACTTCAGGATTGTGGGTAATTGTCTTCCATGTTTGGTTTCAGTGCGCGTGTGTCACTTGTATAGTCAGCATCCATGCACACGTGCACTGTTTACTCTAACATTGTGACAACATGTGTGCGCATGTACAGCATGCTTATATTTTGTGTCAAAGTGTTGTGACTGTTCTTTAGTAAGTGTACTGCAACAACGGCCCCGTGAAGTATAAAAATAAAAAGGGCTGTAGTAGTGCGAGCGATGATTCTGTTTAACGGCATGCAATGTTACATTTCCACAAAATCCTCAAAAGGAGGCAAAAGCAACTGTCATTACAGAGGTTCCTTGTTAAAGTCGCATAGAAAGAAAAATATTCCAGTTTTCTGACTGACTCTCTGTCAGAGAGCAGTGATTCCATTAGTGTGTGTGTGTGTGTGAAAGTCACCCTACACAATAAACCCCCCCTCCTCTCTTGACTCACTCGCCAGTAATGATTCCGGAAGGAATTATGTTTGCAAGCCAAGGTTTAACTGTATTCACATATTGGCAGGTAGCACAGAATCACAATACACATTAAATCAGCACCATGGTATTATGATAATATTATATTGTCTGGTCCCTGGTAATTCCCATCCCAACACTGAGTGCATTTTCCCAGCCAATCAGTGCTCAGGCTTTCACCCTTTCAGGCATATCTTACATGTTACCTGCATTTGCGGAATTCTTTTTT
>JAOTQY010000015.1:16316999-16328181 GCA_026413445.1 Dolichallabes microphthalmus
TAATGGCCGCGCCTGGGCTGATGGGAATTGTAGTTCCCGCTACCTCCCGTTCGCTCCATTCGCCTGAGCAAACTTTTTTCAGAAGACCTATTATTTTATCGAGTCATGCGACCACGGTATTATTGAAATAAATTGTTATTGCGGTACAGCGGTATTTACAATACCGTTACATCCTTACTGCTTTCACAACACTGCTCCCCACATCATCACAATCACCAACAGCAGATATGGAATGGAAACGTTTGTTGTTGTCCACACAAACCTGTTCAACAAAACTTAATGGACTGAATCAATTTAGGGTGTCGGCTATACTGTGCATGTGTGAGTGTGTGTACGTGCCATTTATTGAAGAGCAACAAGATAATTAAAATAAACAGCAAAAAACAAACAATAAGACTCTGCTGACCCAAAACGGGGGAAATTCAAGGACCCCACCAGGAAAGTTCACCAAATTCCTGATGTAAAATCCATTTTTGCATTGGAGTGACAATAATCTTCAGGGGGGAAAAAAACACATTAGCCATACTAAATGCTAATGGCTATATCCAAGTCTAAAGTTAGGGGCACTGGTGGCTCAGAGGGCTAAGGCACTGAGTTACTGATCGGAAGATCGGCGGTTCGATCCCCAGCTCCTCAAGGCTGCCACTGTTGGGCACTTGAGCAAGGCCCTTAACCCTGTCTGCTCCAGGGGCGCTGTATCATGGCTGACCCTGTGCTCCGACCCCAGTTACGCTGGGATATGCGAAGAAGGAAAGTAGCAGCTAGTATTCAGCTAGTCAGCTGCAACTTGAATAAACATTTCTAATATAGAGTAGCAAAACACATTTTATATTCTTAGCTTCCTGTGAGTGGGTTCCTGTAAGCAAATCTGATGTTAACATCATATCCAGTTTTGAGATAAAAGCTACATTAATAACAAAGCTACAGCTTGCAGAGGTGTAGACTTAAGGCTGATTTATGCTTCTGCTTCAGATTTGCTTGCGTAGCCTACAACTCGCTGCAATAATGCCGCCAATCCTCTAGTTGGTCTCTAGTCTCTTCTCCACTCTGAGTTTTCTGGTGTCCTACAGCAAATGGCGAACAAAAGTGACCAGATATTGTTGGTGTTGGAGCCAACACATGTTGAGCAACAGTTACTTATATTAAAATTAATGCAGCTAAGAAAATATTTGTAGACTTCTTTGATATAAATAGAAAAACAGAAATTCTTGGAGAACCCGTAAGTGCATTGCTACCATGTGGACAATGTAGGGACTGTAGCATAAATCAGCCTTTAGTTAGTTAGATTGAGTGATACAGGTGACTAGTTTCCTTGGCTGACAGCAGCTCTGCTTCATTTCCGTTCACATCATACAGTCCAGAAAACATGAATCATGATTCCTGATTTCTGCCTTTTTCTCAGGCATATGTCTGAGAAAACTAATATCCTTAAGTGTTTCTTTTTTTTTAATATAACCCCTGCCTGATAACACTGGAGTCTAACAAAAATGGTGGAAATGCCAGAACTGTTGGTATGATCATATGCATAATAGTGATAAATTGATCATTATGATAAAATGATCATAACTTCATGATTTATGAAATAGAGATGCTAGCTCGCTGCTTGTAGTGCCAATGCGGCGCAATATTAAGCTTATTAAGCAAAAACTTAAGATATTACGCTTGTTAAGCAAAAACTTACGATCTTCTATTGCCCAATGTAACCTAGTGACTTGTGCATGTGCACTTTTCAACAGTTGAGTCAGTCATGCAGAGTCGTCTGTTGGCCAGTTCACTCTTGTGGCAAGAACATTAGGTTCATGACTGATTATCAGCTACTTTTTAAAGAGTAAGATGATTGTGTGTGATTTGTCCTGGATCAAGACAAAAAGTACCAAAAGTACAGATGACACATGTAGAAAAGCCTATTGAGACTTTTCTCATATTGAGAGATAGAGATGGATGGCTCCAACCTCTTTCATCATCCTTTTGTTCAGAAAAGTGTGGTACTCTTTTTCCTTTCCTGTACACCCTCCTGTACACCGTCAGCGAACTTCATAGTTACACCACCGCACTCGTGAACCAGCTGATAATGTGAATGGGAGTAAATACTTTCATTCTGACGAGAGTAAAAGTGCTTTATACAATGTGTAGAGATAAACCAGCAAGATAAACCAGATGTAGGAATTCCTGTGTGCACAGATAGTTTCAGTCATGTGGTTTACGAGAAGAACTTCATTCACTTCATGGGAGGCTCTAGCTTTCACATATTTCTTTTTTAACTCAGCAGATTCAGCTTGCTGTGCCAGGCCATGCAAAAGAGCAGTTTTCTTTCAGTGAGACAGACATGCATGTTGACATGATGTAGATTCGAGATGAGATAAGTAATGCACTTCAATGAAGAGCTGTAGCAAAACATACAGACTGTCATATAGTGATTCCCAAATTGTAGCATTTTAAGTACCAATATAAATTTTTTAATTGCATAATTCAACACTGGAAATATTGTTGTGTACTATGCAATAGAAGAAAACATAGAGTGTTTAATTAGCATTGGACAGTGTTTATAATCCAGGGTGTACCCTGCCTTGTGCCCTAAGTCTCCTGGGATAGGCTCCAGGACCCCCCGCGACCCTGAACACAGGATAAAGCGGTATAGAAGATGACTGACTGACTGACAGTGTTTATAATATACAGGTATTTATTAATTAATTAATTCATTCATTCTCTATACCGCTTATCCTCTAGCCAGGGTCACAGGGCGCCTGGAGGCTATCCCAGGAGACTTTGGGTACAAGGCAGGGTACATTCCGGACAGGGTGGCAATCCATTGCAGGGCACACGCAGGCATGCACACGCGCACACACACACACACACGCACACACACACACACACAATAGGCAATTTAGGAATGCCATTTAGCCTGATCTGCAGGAGAAAACCAGCTAAACATCAGGAGAACATGCAAAATGCCATGCACACAGATCCGTGGCACCCTATACTGTAGGTGCGAGGCCACAGTGCGTAGGTCAAATTGGACCCAAATGAACTCTGAAAGTGTTCACTGGACATTTTACTGCGAAGTGGCAAATTTGCTTTAAGCTATTTAGTTTGTGCATCAAGGTATGAAGCTGGCTACATTTTTGTTCATTTGTCATTTCTCACCCACTAACTAGCTCTTCCGTTCTCAAACAACAGCCACTAACTGTCAAGCATTTTTTATTAGAACTCTTTGTTAAACCACATGCTGTCTTACTGCTGTTGTACCTGATTTGACCTTAGCATAGCTACTGTATTATCTCTGTATTATTACTGTATTAAGTGATAAAGATTACCACCTCATTGAAGCAGTGGTAGAAGTAGAGTACAGTTTTTAACTTTTTCCCTGCAGTCGTTCACCTACTTGTCTTAGAAGCATCATGCTCCATTCAGCCCTATAGAAAAAACTTTAATTATGCAAATAGAGGCAATATATTTTGTAGTATCGAACATGCATGGACATACAGAAGCTATATTATAATAACTTCCAAGATTTAGGACTACAGTCCTAAATAAAAAGTTCAAAGGTTATTAATATGGAAGGCACTAGGTGCGACTGAATATCGACCTGTGTACTGTGAAACACTGAGATCTTGTTCTCCACCTGGCTGAAATATGCGTCTCAGCATGCAGCTTCAGTCGGGAGCTTCATCAACGCCTCGGCGCGCACACAGAGAACCCCTATCTTCCCTCGTGTTACGATAAAGCACCTCGAAAACAGCTGAACAAAGACTACCTTTGTGCACACTTCGTCCCATACCTGCTCAGTACAAAGGCTCCGAGCCATGCGTTCACAATGAAGACGCGCAGTTCTTAACCGCCGCCGCGTGACTCAGTGCTTTCATCTTATTCATCTTTAAAAAGACGTAGCTATAACTAGCAAGACAGGAAAACGAACAAAGCCATGGCGGCTTTTAGGAAGAAGGTTGATTTAAGAACAGCTCTCTTTGGTCTGTCAGCAGAGGGGATGTCAGTCTGGATTAAAGAGCAGAGAAGAGAGGGTTTTTTTTTTTTTTTTTTTAAAGACTGCCTTTAGAGGTGATCACATGTGAAGTGCCTTTCAGAGAAATCAAAGTGACTGATGAAAATCTGTGCAAACTTTGCAAAATTAAAACATTCCTATGAGCAATACAGTAAGGCAGTTTCATGATGCTTTAACCTTATTGTAATTGCAGACTTTACATTGCAGTCGGATAGACCTTTCCTGCCATGACATTCAGGCACGTACATATATACAGTATGTATATGGATTAATTATTGAACAAGCAGTGCACGAGGAACTGGGAGTCTTGAACCTGGAGGTGTTTTATGCCCCAACTTGCCAACTTGTTGCAGCAGTACATAATGGCCATCAGCAACTTTGCATGCAAGATTAAAAATTTTTTTTATCACCCACCAGCTTCAAAGCAAATAGACTTTGTGCAACAGGTTTCCATGCCTGGATCTCTCTCTTTCTCTCTCTCTCTCTCTCTCTCTCTCTCCTTCTCCCCTTCTCTCTTTGTGTGCGCCAGACAGAAGGTATTAATAGAAACAGATGGCGTTTTGTCTCATTGATGTCTCATCTGGCCGTTCCTTAGTGGGCCACAGCAGACTGGCTGTTCTGACTCTCATGTTGCTTGGCTTCCTGTCCTACTATGTTTTTTTTTTCTTTTCCTGAGAGCAAACACTCACCCCCCACCCCCCACCCCAACATTTGCCCTCCAATCATTTGCTACAATTGCACTGCCCTCTCTATTCTCAGACTCCTCTGCTGCTGTGCAGATGTGCTGTGGCAGCAGGAAAAGCAAGTGTACTTCAAACGTAGAGTTAAACTCTCTGATCTCAATCACCTGTGTAAGAGGAGATTTCTTTTGGGGGGGGTTATGGGTTGTGTATGGGCCACATGGAGGAATGTGCAGACAGAGAAAGTGTCTAATATTCCAGACTGGTGAAGCCCCTCAGGTCAGTAATGATCGCTGTTGTCCAGGCAAAGCCACTCCTCTTCAAAATTACCTGCATGAGTTAAGATTTTCATTTACATGTGTAGTAAAAAAAAAAAAATGATGTTCTTTTAATGCCAGCTCTGAGGAGATCAAACAGACTCACCTGACATTACACCACTTACTTATATCCTCTGTAATAAAGTGTGAAAGTGGCAAGCCCCCTCCTGCTGATGCTGGAAAAAGACACAAAAATGAGGGGAAAAATACATCAACAGGAAAACTTTTATATTATTACAGGGCTGACCAGGTTCTGTAGCAGTGATGTGATTTACAGTTTTTAGAATATTCAGTTATTTTTCTCACTGCATAACAGATTTTGTTCAGTTCTTTGAATGCTGGCTGATGTTAAAAATCTTCCATACTGTTTTTCAATATTTTATACTTTTAATGGTGATTTATATAACTTCATGGACATGATTATGCATTTCATGCCATTGTTCAACAACGGATTTCTGCTACAATTCAGCGGGGTGTCTCTGCACAACCAAGGACACAGTGCAGGTTGAAAGAAGAGAGCATCAGCCTGTGTGTGTGTGTGTGACCTTCTCTTTCCTTATCTCACAGACAGTAACACATGAAGCCATGCGTTCATGTCTTCTCTGTCTCCTATGCGTCTCAGCCTCCCACTAACCAGTGGCAAGAGAGAGAGAGAGAGAGAGAGAGAGAGAGAGAGACAGACTTTCAGACTGTGACTCAATGAATAAAGCAGCCTCGTGCACCTGATCTGCTGCCTTTCTTTTTATTATCTCAAGTGATGATCTAACTAGATTTAAACGAGTTCATATCTTAATCTGAATTACTAACCGAGTAGGCATTTGACAGTTTTGGATTTGCATGGTAATTTGAGGAGAGCTTTCTGTCTGTCTCTGTCTCCATTTGTCTCTTTTTGCTTGTCTTTGTCCATCAGTTCAGTTAAGGATGGCTTTAGAGGCACAACTATAAACATTAAATTGTGACTTTACCCACTAAAGAAAAATAACTGACTCAACCTGTGAGAATTTATTCCGAAATATTAAACGTCTCCGGAGGAAATGTTCGACCTCAGTTAAAAGTCAGGGCACTCCATACCGTAGTGCATTCTGAACGAGACAAACGTAATCGCAGAAGCACAGACTCTGCACAAAACATGCTGCTGCCTTCTGAATGGCAAGCATGAGGGGTAACCATCCTTAAAGGTCTTCACAATAGCAATACTGTGTGATTGAATATATTGTATCAGCAAGGTTTTAAAGTGCAGGAAGTGAACTGGGCTTGCCGGTTCTGGGAACTGACTGACATTTGGAGTTTGAAGTTTTCCAGACTTGCACACACCTACTTCAACTCGTGATGGGCTTGGTAATTGCAGCAGTCAGTTGGTTCAGGTCTCCTAGCAGTAGTCTACACAATAGATATGCAAAATGTATAGTAAAATAATCATGTGAAGCATGTTAGATCCTGAAGAGTTAAAGATGTGGAGCACTGTAGTGCACAAACCAGATAGCTTTGTATCACAAAGACGAACATGTATGTTCTGAAAGAAAATATTTCATGTTATCACAATAATTTAAAAACCTTTCCTCACAGTTCATGTTATATCACTATAATTAGAGAAGTTACTTGATTGATTAATATTATTGTCAGTCAGTTGGACTGTTGCCATTATTAATTACAGGTAGCTTGTTCTATAAATGCCAAACCAAAAGTCCATGTTCGAGATCATAAAATTATGCATGGTGAATATCTAAGTTTATTGTGGCGTGATTATCAGCACAGGCCTTGTTGAACATTAACTAGACAAGAACTCATGTCAAAATATGCCACGAAGTCCTTTTTTTCCCCCTTCTGATTCTTTAGTGTCCCCCTTCCCCCTGCTCCTGGGTGATAGAGGCCATCTCATCTATTCCTCCCTCTCGCCTCCTTGGCCTCAACTCTGTACACTCCGTCTGCCTGATAACATCAAGCTGTTGTGTGATTAATGCTCATAGGGGTGCACTTAGCTCACTCCGTTCTTGTCCGTCACTGGTTCTGCTGTCTCTTAGCACACTGTCTCTTGCCTAACGTGCTGGAGTGTGTCACCGTGCTGATAGCACAGTTCCCATTGTCCTCCCAGTGCACCGTGAATGCTGAACAGTGCTATTGTGTATTCATAGCACAATGTGCAGTTTTAGGACCCAGCCTGCTCACTCTTATCAGCCTCCTGTTGAGCAACTTCCCAGTGAGAATCAGAGATAATAAATCGGTTCTGAGAAAGCGCAGGACTCGGGCATATAGGCAACTACAATAATAAATAATTGAACAACCAGGCCATCCTCGTGTGAAGCATTAGTTTCTGTCCAAGTCAAGATGACATGTAACACTTTTCACTTCCAGGTTGTGCATGCACAGCTGCCATCAGGATGGTCCTTGAACATGAAAAGAGCACTCAGTTGTCTCCAGTATGGCTCATCTTGCTCATGATTAATTTATTTGTACATTCAGCTTCAGTAACCGTGTTATCCTGGTCAGGGTTGAGATAGATCCGGAGCCTGCCCTAGGAGCACTGGATGCAAAGCAGGAGGGTTTACTCTCCTAGACTGCCAGTCTGTTGCAGGGCATTATGTGCACAGACATTCATGCATTTATTCACACTTGGGGACCATTTTTGAGTAGCCACTCTACATATACAGTACAGTAGTACCTGCATGTTTTTTGGACAGTGGGAGGAAACCAAGGTGAATGCATGAAGAACCTGTGAATTACCTCATAGGTTGGGATCAGACTGCAATCTCTACCTCAATGATCACTTACAATAGATTAGAGAAGTTAGAGTATATGTTTGGTTAAATGAGAATAAAATTTGTATTGCTATAAAACCTAAAGAGATGGACAGTTAAATGGGAGATGGGTTAATTTCAAGCTATATATATATTAATAGGATATCACTTCATTCAAAATGTAAATTCTTTTGGTCAACACTTTGTTCACTGATCAGCTACGAGACCCTCATGTAAAACCATGTCCTCATGTAATGCTATGCACTGTACGTCAACGCTTACACGACCGAGCTGTGAAAAGCCCATGCTGTATATAGATAGCACTCTGTGTCTTATTAAACCCGTTGCTTCCTGGCACTGCTTATGAATGCATGCAGTGTCATCATGAATGGCATAGTGTGGGTTTCAGTCTTCCTGTATGTCTGCAATCACTGCACAATAGTGTTGAATTATGAACAGACATAGCAGCAGACCTTATAATCTACTATAGCGATGAGTGTCCTTTAAAGGGTTTGCAGCTGAAGGTCTCCAGGTGCGTCCACATGCCCGGTGGTCCCCGTGTGGCTTTTGCTGCTTGCAGATGTTATTCCTGGAATGAAACTTCGGGGCCAATCATGCAGAGTCAGAAAAAGGGGGCAGATGTAGGGCACCGAAGCCTGCTCAGGTGGCCTTATGATGTCAGTTTGCCTTTACATGTGGATTTTTGCTCTGCCTAGCCCTGCTGTCTGCCCTTAGGTGGTCTTTTATGTTTTTCTTTTTTCTCTGACTTGTTTATGACCTACTGAGAAATCTTTAGCCTGACTCATTCCCTAGAAATCTTTGCCTGTCTTGTTGTGTTTGCTTCTCTTGCAGTTTGAACACCTTCAAATAACTACCTGCATAAAGAGATCAAAGATTGACTACTTTGCCTTTCGCTTGTTTATCACAGCTCTTTAGCCCTCAGTTCATAACAGACTCTGTGTCGGAAGCAATCATGATAAAGAAGCGTTCAGTTTACTCCTGTGTGTTGGAATTCAAAGCTCTGTAAACATAATTGTAAACCCTTAATTAAGGGTGTGACAGTATGTTTTACCATGAAGAGGAAATTTGAATTAGGTCTAATTATTTCATTATTACATTATCATCACATTATTATTTTTTTCCATATGTGCAGTAAATGGCTCTGGAGCAAAATGCTGTGAATGTAAACAAAATGTACATGTACTACAGTATTTTGTTCAAGGGTTAACAAGCAAAATGTTTCCCAACTGCACCACTGTACAAGATTACATCAGTTGTATTTCAACAATTTAGCTAAGATTTAATATGTTTTAAACAACATCCTAGCAGTTTCTGTGTTGTAAAGGATTTCCTGTCATCCTCTTTGTAAATATAAAGGTAGAGGGATGGACTAAAAACCATGCTTATGGCTTGTAGAGTTGTCTGTCAGTTGAAGTGTTTGCTTATAATAACTGCAGGAATACAGCACTTTTACTAGGACGATATTGTGGACAGTCGCATGGATTCTCAGAGCTGCTGTAGCATATGGATCTCAGTCTCTCTGCCACTAAAGGATCTTTATGAACTTCACTGGACCATGCACTCGCTGCCAGACAGGCTGTCTAAAGTCAGCCAGGATACACATGAGTGAAAAAAAGCTCAGGGTGCGGCTCTGCGTGAAGACTACAAAGTGTGTGTGTGTGTGTGTGTGTGTTGTATTTACTTGATGATGCTAATCTGAAACTGCTTTATATTTTGTTTTATGGTGAATGTAAATTGTGCATATGCACACAGGCATTTAATAGAAAAGTTACAGAGTATTGCAGAATTTCTTCATTTTCATTCATCTAAATGATTATTCTGATTATGATCATTAAATTGACTGCATTTCCATCAGGAAATAGAGAGATAACGGTTCATATTTCATTAAAACGTTGCCTGTAATACTTCTAATACCCATATTACCCATTTGCTTCACTTCCTGCATGTTGATTCAGGGTCAAACTGCATTCTCACAGCAACTGAATCGCGTCAGGGCATGCTTGGAACTGGACCGAGATGTGTAGTGTCTGAGAACATTTGCACCCGCACCTGATTGTGTTTTTACCAGCATGAATGGAGTAAACACACCAGGGTTTGATTTAAATGAATGAAACACTGCAGCTGTGGAAGACTAAGTCCTTTGAGTGCTGTATTTGCTCAGCTAACTGGTTCACATCTTGGCTCTCATGTGTGTGGCAAGCTAGCTTCCTGCTCTTACTAACTCCCCCTTCATCCTGTTTCCCCCTGTATTTTTTTACACAACTTTTAATCATTTAATACTGTCCAGGCTGGGAGAGAAGAAAGGGAAGGAGCTTCCTGTAGGGAGGGAGAGGGGGACTGAGGGAGAGGAGCGAGTGTGTGGGTTAATGAAACGGATGTGGCTATCTGAGCCCCTGCTAGTTACTCATGTTGTCACATGTGAGCATCCAATTGGCCGCGGCGAGAGGAAGTGGAGAAGGATTGATCTCAGGGAGCGGGCTATAGGGGTGAACAAGTATGCGAGTGGGTTTCTTTCTGACTATCGTCGCTGTGTTAATATGTGAAGTGGTTGTTCTCTGTTAATGCAAAAATGACCGGATGTGCCGTAGGTCTCACACCAGCAACAGACAACGTTTGCGTAAAAGAGATCAGAATGACTGCAAAGGTACATGCTGCATGTTGGATGTTGCATGTTCCTGAAGGCACATGCTGTCATACTGTTGCATTTTCACTCTGTATTTTTAATGGATAAATGTGTAGGTGTTTTGTGTAATGATTTTACTCATCGTACACACCTTCGTATTCCTCGCAAGTGGGCAGAAAATTATATTTAGGCAGTGACTTGATGATTGGGAGTTAAAGTGCCAGAACTGCTGCTGTGTTTATGAGCAAGAAGTGCTTGCATCTGTGCTTGCATTGGCGTCCACCCCACTTGTAATGTGCTTTGGATAAGGGATGGTCATATTAGTCGTTAGTTAGTTGGAAGCTGGAGAAGCCAATAATGAATTATTTCCCTAGTGCTTAAATTCCTAATTCGGTATATGACATACTGTACTTGCATGGTGTCAGCAGTAGACGCTATAATTTAGTCACTTTGTACAGTGGTTTTCAAAGCTGAGCTTGGCTAGGTCGTGAAGGAGCTTAGAAATGAGGAGGTGTAAATTTCTCCTTACTGCAAAGTTCTTACCCTGTGTGCTAGTGCAGTCAGTCATAAAATTGTAAAGAATGTCTGCAGGCTTTTGTTGATTTTTTAAAAACAGTTTCCACAAAAATGTAACATGGGGTTGCAGGATTAAAAATAAAATCAGTATTTTATTTACAGAGCATAAATTTTTTTTTATCTCTAATCTCAACTAAATAAGAGTATCATAAATAAGAGCATTTGTATCGTATACACCCGGGGTACTCAATAAGCGGACTCCGGTCCGCATCCGGACCCAAATACGGTTA
>JAOTQY010000015.1:16343045-16361354 GCA_026413445.1 Dolichallabes microphthalmus
TGAGGCTGTGATTTGAAGTGTCATGATGTGGCAATGTGTGTTCACTAGGAGACACAGAAAGGGACTTTTGCGGAACTGTAAGTGTACACATCTGGCTTTCTCATTTCTTGACATCTGCTTGACGCTGCTGTTTGTCGAAAGCATGATGTAGTCTACTAACTGTTACGTTACAGTATAACTTTGTTTTTTTTTTGTTAAAGTTCTTTTTCCTAAAACACTTTGTAAAACAGTTTAACTTCATTTATTATTTTACTTATTACTTCCAACTTTCATCTTTCCTGTTGGATTTTGTGTGTCTTCACTGAGTTTCTTATAAGCAGGAGATAAACACCAAGGTCTTTTGCTGGTCTTCAGGAATGAACAGTTAAAAAAAAATTTTTTATCACAGAGCAGAAAAAAATTATTCTGTTCTGTTCCATTCTATCCTAGTAAATGATCTGCTTTACAACTCAGTGAAATTGTAATCACAATACATTATAACCTTCGTTTCCTTCACATTTCGAAATCTTTGCATGATCATGAGAGTTAGTATAATTTTCCAGAGTAAACAAACAGCATTATACAACAGTAAATTCCACCCGAGCAAACTGATTGGATGAGAAGCATTCCGCGATTGGTGATAATGGACAGTAACACCCCTGAGACGTTTAACTAGATGTAAGTCCCAGGTGTTTTACAATCATTAATTACATTGTTGGTTGCAGCATGGGTACGTCTGTACAGTCTTCCATACGGAGGAGAGAGCAACTGATTGCTGAAACTCACATTCAAAACCAATCACATAAGCACTTTCAGTAAGAAAACAAACCAGATTACACTGTTAAACATTTTGGACTATTTGGACTTAATAATTGCTTCTAAGTTGTCTGAAACGCCTGCAAACCTACAAACTAGCTTTTTTAAAAATCTCTTTCCAACACCTGTTTAAAAGCACTACTTTGTGTGTGTTTAACAATGTCTTGTACACCCTTAACACTGTTTGGGATTCAACCCCAGAACACAGACGTTAACAGAGCTGATATTCTAAAGCGTAACAAGTGGAAATTTTCCTTCCTGTTAATCACACTGTCAGTCGCCAGCTCTGCCAGTTGCGAACGGATATGTTTTGCTGGAGGAAAATAGCTGGTTAAATAAAGAAACAAGTCATAATTCATTGATAATAAATGGTGTTTGTATAAAAGCAATATAACTCTCGTGGTCATGCTGTTATGCTGAATATCAGCATGGCTGCGACATCTTTGGCACTAAGGCCTGCGTTCGTGCCACAACCATGCTGATATTCCAGCTCAACGTGCTCCCTTTCTTAACAATCTAACATGAGTGAACTTCCTACACTTGGGCTTAATTTTGCAGAAGATTTTCTGTTGCTGAAAAAGAAACGATAAATTCTGCTTAAACTATGGTTAATTTTTGCAGCTCTTTTCTATTCTCCTTTTCTCTATTATAGCATAGCCTAGTGTAATCACATGTAAATGCTATATCAGTTGAATAATTGGAAGTTCCTCCTACTTGGTGTTCCTCCATGTTCTATAAACGTAAGAACAACAGATTTCAATCTCAATGCATGTTCAATTGATGTCAGCCATGTAATTGATCAGAGAAAGAGCAGATTTCAAATCAAGAAAGTATTTGTGCTATATTCTGTCACATTGACTGAACCTATTCTCTAAGTGCAATCGTTATTGCAGTAAAACAAAGCTTATGCTTAGAATGATTTTTCAACATTTATTGCATTCAATTGGACACCGGTCATCATTTGTAATATATCGAGTCCGTTCAATTCTCCCCAAATTACTGAAATATTATGTTTTAATAAACTTTTTCTTGTAGCAGTGTATCTCTGTAGTCTGACAGGTTGTTTTTGGCTGGCTTCACCACAGAGCTAATAATGGAGTTTAGAGGGCCGAACTGGAATGACCAGTGGCCACAGAACCAGCGTTTGGATCACAGAGTCAGAGATGAGCAGTACAGGTCTCATCAAGCAGGACAACAAGCCTATTATCCTCCTCCAGATGTAAGGGACAGTGAGAGACGACGGTATGCCCCAGATCCGCGCTACATGTATTACATGAGCGGGCCGCCTCCTCCTCCTGCTCCTCCTGTAGAGTTTAACACCGCATACGGCGGTCAGACATACACACCCGACCGAGCTCGATCACACTCCAGGTTAGTACAGTTACAGTATGTGTGCTTACAATCTGCAATGCTGCCAAGTTCGTAGGGACACTTACAGTATGGATATCTTTTATTATTGACCATTAACTGTTAATCAACGATAATCAGACCAGCACTGACCAGTTACTAAATTACTATAAGGTGTGTATTTAACAGTTGTGATCTGTTTAGGCAAGGATATGATTATCCTCCTCAGAACTACTGGGACTACAGGAATGACTACAGCTATTACGATCACGGGTACTACAGAGGCCATTATGGATACCCAGGTATTTACATAAGCATATGCTAGTTGGGTTCAAGTAGTTTAAATAATTAAACACCAGAGTACCTACTAAATGCAACTTGCCCAATCTACTCCTGTAAATGCAGCAGCCTCAGATGCCAGTGGATGGTCAGCGCAGGGATGGAGGCCAGAGGGGCATCAGGAGTTTGCAGGAGCCACATACTCACATCAGCATGGGTCCGATTATTTTTCCATTATTTTACAGTGTTTTGCTGTTTGTAGCAGGTGCGCAATCATGCTGTAGGGATTGACTGGGCTTCTCTTAACATTCACATTGATTTATTTGACTGATGCTTTACTATCAATCTCAATCTACTTAAGTTAAGGGGCAATGCAGTTCATACAAGCAGGCATACAACTAAGGTGTTAATGAAGGCCACAACAGTGATTATGTATCAGTCCTAGGCTTTATCTCATAATTGTATAATTTCTAGTTCAGAACCTAAAGCACTCAGACTCCAGTCACCTCTAGTACTATATTTTATGAAAATATACAGTAACTCCTAACATATTATTACTACTACTATTTCAGCTGTTTAAAGAATTTACCAAATCATGTAAAATCTGAATATATTGAAAAATTCCTGTGGTTCTCAACACAGAACTATATTCAATCACATTTCCATTAGATAAATTAACTGAGATTATACGTATAATAAGACATATTGTTTACTGTGCTGTTGGCGTAGGATTCCCCAACTTCACTTTATATCATGATTTTGCCTGATTTAGGGTAAAGCCATAGCTCTAACTTGAGACTTGCCTTTTTTACTTAACAACGTAGGTATGAGCTCAGACGAGACAGCGGTCAGTATGATGGTGGTGTTTCTGTGAGAGAAAGCATGAGCTTCCTGGACACCAGGAATGAAGCTGGGGAGGTTAGCTGCATCCTCACTGTCCTACTACAACCATGTCCCATTTACAGTATGCATAACTGTAAAAATAGTTGTGAACTTAATTGTGGGTCCTGTTGCTGTATATTAGTTATTTCACATGCCTTTAAATGATTATTGAACATTAAACTTCCCTTGTGCTGAGCTCTCAGCTTGACCTAAATGTAATATATCTTCCGCAGGTGCCTGAACCTGGAGGTCTGGCCAGCTCTAAAACCTCTGGTCTGTCGTCCAGTACCTACGAACTCAGCCAGTACATCAATGGAGAGGAGCAGAGCGATGCTCCGCCTCCAAATTACTCAGGTAAATATGCCCAGAGTAAACATACATGCACTACATTCCCAAACATTAGGCATGGGAATTACCCAAGACCACCTCATTTGATATTATCATGATCCCTGTAGGTGCTGGTTTGATTTGTATTGTGATACTTTAAGCATTTAAGAATTTTATAAATGAAATGAAGTTTTTTATTTTTTAAATCAGATTTTTGTTACAGTTCTATATATCGCAGTGCCCATAGTCGCATATAGTTTTATTCAAGATGATTTCAAGCACATAGCTGAGCAAGTTCCTTGCTTCAAAGAAACAGTCCAAAGTTTTATGACCTTATTTCTATCCTCTTTATCTACAAAAATAATGAGAATTTTTTTCAGCCCTCATTTATAAAGGATGTCTAGGTGGAGCTGCTTAGGCATTGAATAGATCTTTGTACAGAAGTCTATATAAGAATCTGAGTATTATATTGTTTAAATGGTGGTCATCTATTTGTAAATTAAATTCAAAATGTTTGTATAAGAAAATAGGATATCACGGGTCAGCAGCTTCTTGCATCTAAAAAAAAAAATCTAACCATCACCATGTCTGGGTAAATTCTTGCATTTGGGCCAATAATTTTTTTTTCAGAGCTACAATCCAGCTCTGGTAGAGTTCCCTTGGTAGCCGATTAAGATCACTGCAGACAGTCTTGAACCAGATGGTCCTAAGTATGACTGCTGTGCTCACACCTGTTAAAGCAAACACACCGAGGTTACCCTCAATCAGATTCGGTCACATACTGCATATGTAAAAGCACCATAAAAGCCAAACAGTGGCTTGGTATTAGTCCAGGATTTTAAACTCTACCTTTCACTTTCTAAAACAGAGCCTTAACTACTGACTTACCTCTGTCCTTACTTTTCATTAATACTCTAATTATGTACTGTATTCTTATTCTATTACCAGAGGCTGTTTCCAAGTCAGTGGCTCCGCTGAAGTTCTGTGTTCCTCATGTGGCTTTGAGTTTTGGACCTGCAGGGCAGCTGGTGAGAGTCACTCCTGCTTTGCCATCTCATGGAGAACCTGCTCAGGTGGAAATCCACAGCCTGGAGGTACAACACCATGAGTCAAATGACCTATTATCAAAATAGCTGTTGGTGAAATGAGAACATTTGTATTAAATGAAAAAGATGACCTGAAGACAAATACTCTAAAGTGTTGATAAAATATGTGCGACATAACAATTTGACGTGTATAGGTTATACTGAGTGACACACGTGAGCAGAATGATATGCGAAGCTTTCCTGGACCACTGATAAGGTAGGTACTGTTTCCAGTACTGGTCTTCAGGAGCAAGTCTGCTCTTCATGCACTGTGGTTACATATAGAACCCTATTAGAGATTGTTGGTAAAAGGGTAAACTTGCACCTGTTTTCCTCTAATCATTTAAGAAACAGGGAAAACTGAAAACCTTATTAAATACTATATATCAGAAGTGGAATAATGACATGACAGGCTAATTTTATTGCCTCTTAAAACATAAGGGGTCTCAAAATGAACTATGCAAATACAGATCATGCAGCACTGGAGAATAGGGGCAGGCAATTGTACATATTTTTATCATATACGAGAGGTATTCAAATTCAGAAAAGCTCAAAGTCAAACCAGGACTTTTGGTTGTGCATAACAGAACACAGTTATGATAACCTACCTTTATTTCTCTATATAATCCCCTGCTACACTAATGCACTTATCCCAGTGTTTCACCAGCGCTTGTACCATCAAGGTACAAGATTTTATCAGTATGCCAGAGCCATGATCGGACTGCCTGCTTCTCGTCTGAAACGCTGGCCTCCCAGGAACTCCTTTAATGGTCCAAATGTGGAAATCACTTGAAGCGAGGTTAGGACTATATGGGAGATGGGACAGTTGGGACACTTCCAGCTGAGTTCCAGTGGTGTTTGTGTATGATTGTGTGTACAGTTCCCACAGACAGATGCATTTCATGCACAAGTTGGAAAAGCATCCACAAGTTGTCAGGGATCAGCCCATCTACTTGCTGTATGTCACAGCAGAAAAAGCACTGTTCTTTCTGTCTTCTGTAAATATCAATTGGCTTTACAATGTCATTCACAATAAATGTAATTTTTATGTCCTGGTTTGACTTGTTGCCCCTTGTAAAATATGAATTTTTCGTCAAGGTAGAAGTTATGATATAGTATATAGGTATAGTCATGTACAACTATACTTTTATATATCCTCTTTTTTTATATATATATTTTATCATGCCCTTATTTGTACAGCATATTTTTACCAGTTAAGTTTATTTCCTTAACATTGTTGCATCCTCGGTTACTCTGCATAACTGTTTTTTTTTATTGCTTAATGTGTCGTATTCTTCGATCTAATCTGCACTGTGTTTCTGTATATTGAGAGGCGGAAATGATGTTGTTCACATTTATATTTTGAAATGCGTCTCATTTGAGTATTCACATATTTTCATTAACCTTCATATAGGGAGGATCTGCATAAGGTGGATGTCATTAATTTTGCCCTTCAGATGGCTGATGCCTGCCTGAAGTATGAAACCTCACACAAGGCTTCCTCTGCCTCCCTCCTGTGGCAGCTGCTGGTATTGCTGTGTAGACAGAATGGGGTAGGTGTGAGCTTGATTGATTAAATATAGGGTTAAGGTGAAAGTCTTGCATTTTTCTCTGAAACATTTTGTTAAACTGGATTAAATATTTTCAGGCTTTACCTACTTCCCTCAGGTTGGGGATAGTTTTATGATTTCAGTCACATGTTTTTGTGCATGAAAACCCCAGCATTTCTGTGGGCCTTTAAAAATTAAAAAGACTCCTCGTGAACCTTATGACTGCTTATCCTGGGCCGATTAGTTGACATTGTGTGCGTGTTGTGCAGAGAATTGTGGGTTCAGATATTGCTGAACTCCTGCTTCGAGGGAGCTGCTCAGTAGGAGTGTGTGAAGGAAGTAGCGAGCAGTCAGACGTGGGCAGCTTGATTGATCTGAATGAAAGTCCAAAACCAGAGGCGGACAGCTTTAACACTTCAGATCTCCTAACCGGAGACCCGCTGAGTGATGAAGAGACTTCAGAACAAAAGATCCAGAACTACACCAAACTCCTGCTGGCTGGAAGAAAGAAGGTCACTATTCTCTCGCTCTCATTTACTGTGTTGCATAAACTTTAAACCTTCTAACAGCATCAATCATCCTCATAGGAAGCACTGGAGTCAGCCATGCGGAGTGGCTTATGGGGTCACGCTCTGTTTCTTGCCAGCAAGATGGACAGCAGGTCCTACAACACTGTACTAAACAGGTGTGTGTCAGTGTATGTTCCTTTTTCTGTTCTGAAAACGCATTGTATACATTCTTCAAATTAATAGTTGTTGTTTAAATTATAAATGAAAAATGACTGAATGAATTCTGTTTCCAGCAGCACTGTTGCTGAGTTTTCCACCATTGTCTAAAATACTAAAACAGATATAGATATTGATAATCATCTGGCATCACACCCCTGGTCCAAATACAACAGCTACAGGGGCCTGTTCCTCAAAACTGTAGCTGTTATTTATAGTCGCTTGTTAACAAGTTTTTTTCTGCGAGTTCGATTCCCGGGAGATGCTGTAACCTTTTGCTGCCGGCGGTCTAGAGAGAACTGATTGGCCGAGCTATCTCAGAGGGGCGGGATGAGAGGTACTTTGTGCTCCCACAGTAATCATGGCTCTACAGCCAATCAGGGGCATCTGTGAGCACATGCTCGCGGAAGGAGTGGATAGCGCTGTCCTCCGAGTGTGTTACGCCGGCCCCAACGGTGCGTGAGCGAGCAGTTCGAAAAGATGCGGTCGGCTGCCGTCACGTGGTTCTGAGGAAACATGTGATAGTCTTCGGCCCTCCCGACTGATTGGTAGTAGTAGTCTTAATGTGGGAGCCCCCTAGTGACGGGGAGGAATTGGCCACGACTAAATTAGGGAGAAAATCAGGGGGAAATCCAAAAAACAAACAAACAACAAAAAAAGAAAAGTTTTTTTTTTCTTTCATGGGTTCTTGCTGATTGACTTTTTTTCCTCTTCATTTTACTGTCCTCACTAATATTTATAGCCTTGCTTAAAAGAAGCAGGACATTTAAATACTTTAGTTACAGGTAAAATCTTATTGCATTTCTTAAACTAGTGGAGTTAAAATCCCTCCTCAGTATAATAATTCCACACAGATATTTTAATTTACGTTGCATCTTAATTGTGACTTGGGTAATTTAAAAATTAGTGGAATCCACAATTAAGCCATTTGTAGGTCAGGGAAATCTACTTAATAAAACAACTTATGTTAGAGCAGTGAATGAAAAACATGACTACACTCCACCCGTTCCGACACAAAGCCGAGTTAACTAGATGGCACAGTAGCATGCTGTGCTAGCCAGTAAATCATTTCAAGCATGTGGCCTTCCAGCGGCCTTCCAGCTGGCACAGTCGCACAATCTGTAATGCAAAGTCAAGCATTCTGTCCAGAAAGTAGCTCATGTCACTGGCAAAATGCCACATCATCATAATAATCTCACATATGGCATATCTGGTTTGTAATGGGACATTTTGCTGGGCATAACCACCGCAGTGATGGAGGAATGTGTGAACTTGTTGCCTGAGACATGTGTAAGTCAGCTGTACTGTATGCAAGTCTCGACTTCAGCATGAACTTGATTTCTGCATGGACTCTTGTATCAGCTGCTGAACTGTATGTGGTGAATTCTGACACTGCTGCTTCCAGGTCACTATCTAAAAAGCATTTGATGGACAGTAATGAGTTGTCACCTCCTATTTTAAGAGTTATTTTTACTCTATGATCCTGAGCTCAGGATGCTGTCTGTGAGTAAGTTTATGCATGTTCTTCTTGTGATCGTGACCATCACCCAATCTACGGGTTCCTCCACGTTCTCCTGCTTTCAACTGATAATAAAAAATTTTTAATAAACGTGTATTAGCTAGTGTATATTATTCTGCAAAACATTGTGAATAATGTCCACACAGTTCGGTTTGGTGAAGCCAGACTTTGAGAGAGCAGCACTGCTTCTCCCCTTTTAATATCTAACAAGATAAGAGACACCCGTAGAGGGATCTTTATCCACTACTCCTTGCAAAACTGTACAGCTTTACAACTGTAAATGTTTAGATTTGAGCAGCTTCAGTTGGGTTTAAAGCTAAAGAATATGATGTTGGGTGTATAAGAGTCAATTTATCTCTTACTACAATTTGAGTTGATATAGATATAATTTCTGGGTAATTGTTAAAATATTAACCCATAACCAAGTCTTAGACTTCTGACAGAGGCAACTAGGCTTTGGCCTAACAAATGCTGGTACTGGGGAGTATTCATGAATTTCTCATAGGGGCCTCGGAACCACTTAATGCAAACAGCCATGACCCATCACTTATTGTGTTTTAGGGGCTTTTCCTTTTTGTGCAGTGTCTATTTTTCCCCAAACATGACCGTGACAAAGTAGAATGTTCACCTTATGGTTGTGTTCCAGTTATAGTTCTCTTTAAATGCCACTTTTTTAAAAGATTATTTTTATGAAAACCATTTAAAAAGAAACGTGTGTGTGTGTGTGTGTGTGTGTGTGTGATGACAGGTTTACAGGGAGTCTATCTCCTAGTGACCCACTCCAAACCCTTTTCCAATTACTTTCTGGGAGGATGCCAGCTGTTGCCATGGTAACATTCCATAGTATTTTTTTTCTTCAGAATTTGATTTACACTGGATAAATTTTTTCAACTGTATTCTTGTATGTATTGGATCCATCAGATTCCTACCCAAACCATGCTGATTCTACTCCTCATATATCCTTCTCCACTGTATCCTTTTTTTCTGTCCTCTCCTCTCCTCTTCTCTCATCTCCCATTTTCTCATCTCCCTTCTTTTTCTCCTCTTCCTCTTCTCTTTCTTTCCCCCCCTCAGTCCTATAGTAAGGAGAAGTGGGGTGATTGGAGGCCTCACCTCGCTGTTATGTTATCCAATGAAACAGGAGATTCTCATATGCACTGCAAGTCAATTGTCACCTTGGGCGGAACTCTAGGTAGGTACAAAATAACAAGCATGAATTCATGCTTTTAAAGGTGCTAGATCTCCTCTAATGGTTCTTGACCTTCAGTCCTGCACTACTTTAGAGCTTGTACTCCTCTCACACACAAACTTAATTCAATACTGATTTCTGAAACTAATGCATACAGATTCCCAACAGATCCAACACATTTTTGAGAAAAGATTTAGTTGCTGTTTCTGTGTTTCTGTGTTAGCTTCCAGAGGCCTGCTCCATGCAGCTCACATCTGCTACCTCACAGCTCACACGCCCTTCGGCTGGTATTCAAACAAAGCAGAGCATCTGGTGCTACTGAGCAGCAGTCATGGGTAAGGCTTAAGGATTGCACTTACTGAGAACATTTTTCTCTCAAGTCTCATTCATTATTCAGTAGATAAATTCATTTGAATACCATAGACTCCAAGCTAGAAGCTCTAATGAATCCTCTTAACACACATGGGACTACAGTATTTGACTTAATGGTATATAGTTGCGGATAAGTAATATCTCATTATCTTTTGTCACCCAGAAGTCTTTCCTCTCTGTGGTTCCTGTCTAGTGTCTAATGTTGTCTCAGGGAGGTTTTCTCTGCCCCTGTTGCCTCTGGCTTGCTCATTTGGGATCTTCGTGTCAATCTAATGTTGTATCTGGATTTCTGTAAAGATTTTTGACTATGGCCAGTTTTGGAATTGCTAAATAAACGAAATACAGTTGTATTGGACTCCAATAGATAGCATGGTGGCGTAGTGGTCAGCACCATTGCCTTCCACCTCCAGCGTCCGGGTTGGATTCCTGCCTCAGTTCTGTGTGCATGGTGTTGGCATGTTCTCTCCGTGCTTAGTGGGTTTCCTCCGGGTGCTCTGGTTTCCTCCCACAGTCTAAAGACATGCAGATTAATAATTAATTAGCGTTCCCAAACTGCCCATAGTGTGCGAGTGTGTGTATGTGTGTGCGATGTGAACACTAGTGATGGGTCGTTCAAGAACGAGTCTTTAACATGACTCAGAAGAACAAGTAGCCTCAGAGAGTGATATTTTCAGTACTGGAACTATAGCCAAAATTTGGGTATTTAGACGTGTTGGGGGTCTGTTTATTGAAAATGTAACATTTTATTTTATTTCTGTTTAAAAGAACGAAATAAACTAAAGGACTCAAAAAAGATGTGTTCATTTTGATGAACAAGATTCAAAGAACCAAGTCCATGAAATGATCCAAACTTCCCATCACTAGTGAACACTAATATATATGTTACTTTGTAGTTCATTTCCTTAATAGCTTTTTCTGCTGTGTTCAGTAATTTCAATAATAAAAAAAGCAAGTTTACCTTTAAGTACAATAAAACTCAGACACGTTATTTGGATCTCCAGACAAGTAGGTTAATGATGATGAATGCTGCAGGTAAGTTTCTGACCTAATCGTTGATCAGAGTGCTCAGTGACTCATTAGGGGTCTGTACACCAAGATTATCGATTACACTGAATCTGCTTTATGACTACAACAAAAACAAATTTTGGTTAGTACTGTATATCTCCATTAAATCTGGCACAGGAGACATCATGCTTGTAGTAAATGCTCTTTTGAAACTTTGCACTAATTTTTCTCTTGTCGATATGATAATACTGCAGTGCTTCCTTTCCTGACTTCTGTCATAATTCAGCCATTCGCTGCACTGAGGTGTTTGAATACAGCCAGAGACTAGGAAACCCAGCCTTCATCATTCCTTCCTTTCTGGTATGTATGCACTGTTCCCCTTTACTGTTCGGTACTGTCATGTCCAGAAGTTATTCTCTACCAGTGACATATATTTGACTCTTAAATAATTTTAAATTAGTAGTCATCAATAAACGGATTACTTATTAAATTAGTTTAATTAATAAACTCTTACCTAATGAATCATTTGGTTAACTAAATTGTGATCTACTATCCCTGTTTGCTTATTTCCTGTCTATCCCACTGTTACTGTGGTGCGTCTTGTTGTGCAGGTGTACAAGTTCCTGTATGCATGTCGACTGCTGGATTGTGGTCTGTTCTCACAGGCCTTCCATTACTGTGAGCTCATAGCTAAAGCTCTGCTCACGATACAAGAACCGCACATCGTACTTCTACAGGAGGTTACCAAGGTAATTCACACTCAAGACACATAGCGGTTGTGAAATGATTTAAGCACCTATTTTTCTGTCCATTTTTGTCCAAACTATTACACGATATGTCTTGAAACAAATCACTATTTAATCCTGTTTAAAGTCATAAGTGATATCTAAAATACAGGAATATTTCAGAATAGAACATATATTTATTTTGTTCCCACAGATGGTGGACAGACTTAAACACTCTGAAACACAGGTCAGTGAGACAGGTGTTGATCCAGACTGGCTGTCTCTCCTACATCAGCGTCTACAGGACCTGCAGGTGAATTCATACTGCATCTGTGCAATCATAATGACCACAGTTTTACCAGTTGATTTGCTTCAACAACAGACAATCAGGCTAAAGCTAGTAATCACACTTTAAAAAAAAAAAATCTATTTACATTGGCTTGCTAGCTGTTTCACCTTAGATTGTAGTGTTTAAAGCATGTCAGCTGAACACTCTCATATTGTGAAACTTTTGAATGCAGCTGATGATGTTAACACATTTGCCATGTGGAATGTTCCACCAAATGAGATTACTATTTCTTCAAATTCAGCGTACACCAGCTCTGATCTGTGATGTTTGCCAAACAGTAAAACACATGAAACACTGATTTATATTACTTAATGAGAAGGACAGGTTATAATTTGTTTAATGCTGTGTGACATTGCTGCCTTTTCAATGAGTAGATAAAGCAATAGTCTAATCATGAAAAAAATTATCATATAACGTTAAAGCCATGATTAATCACACCACTTTTACTGTTCATAGTTGAGTCAATTTTAAAGTAAGTACTTTTAAACTTTTACTTAATTGGAAAAGAAAATGGAGGACTTCTACTATTACCGGAGTAATATTTTACATAGGCTGTCTCTACATTTACTTAAGTACAGGATTTGTGTACTTCTCCGCCACTGCTACATAATCAGTTCAATTCAAATGCTCTGTGCTCAGACAGTTTTGCATTCCTGTATTCAATAAGTACCAGACTTCCTGCTGTCTGTTTTTTTTTTGTTGTTGCTCTGTTGTAATGTCTTATATAACATCCCCAATAAAGCATGTATATTTGTAGATTGGGAACAATAATTTGGACCCCTCAGCTGCTGAAGCCACTACTTCGGTACGAGAGGAGAGCAGGGAGTATGCAGGTAACTTAGTGCCCCACAGTCTTTCCCCCGGAAAGAACATTCAATGGGTTACCATCACATCCACTAGGAGAAAGCAAAACATGAGAGAGATTAAAGTCACTGCTCCACTGTTTGCTATTGACTAATGCATTTATTGTGAAGAGAGGTATCCTAAGGGACACTTAGCTGCATTACAAGTTGAATTATAGTGTATTATATGGCCACTTAAAGTCACAGTGGATCAGGTATTCATGACTGTAGAATTTCAGGAGTTCCAACAGAGTACACTGGAAAACACCCTCCATTGCTTTTACAACAGACCAAAATGTGGCAGAAGCAATTATTGAAGAATATAGCTGGGAATATAATATTTGAATTGCTTTGGGGTTTATGTAGCTATAACTGCAGCTGTACATTACACCAGACATCCAAATTTATTTAGTGGGGTGGTAGTGGTTCAGTAGTTCGGCTCTGAGCTACTGATTGAAAGGTCGGCGGTTCAAGGCCCAGCTCTGCCCTTAACCCTGTCTGCTGAAGGGGCGCTATATAATGGCTGCCCCTGCACTCTGACCCCAGCCTACTACAGTAACAAGAAGCTGGGATATGCAAAGAATAAAGAACTTCACTGTGCAGTAATGTATATATGATGAATAAAGGCTGAACATAACTGAGCTTAACAGGTTTGACTGAGTTTCTGCAGCAAAAAGATTATTTTATTTTCAATTAAATTCTATTTGTATAGCGCTTTTAACAATTGACATTGTCGCAAAGCAGCTTTACACAATCAAAAGAATTATTTAAGTTTGTTTGAGATGTGAACGTGTATGTATCAAAATGATTATTTCAATTGTTTCTTTTTTTTATAGCATTTTCTGTGTTTAAATCTGTCAGTAGTTCAAAGCTCTAAAGTAACCCTGTGTGTTTTTTATAGATCTTAACGGAGGTGAACTTTCCACCAATGAGATGATCCATCCGTTCCTTACAGAGGACAGTTATACTGGTTCAGGAAATGTGCATTATAATCAGTCTCAGTTTGCAGCACATGCCCATTCCTCCTACACCACAGAAGAACAGTCTTACAGCCCTGAAACCCAAACATGTGCTTCGGAAGAGCAACTTCCACCAATCTATGCTCCAGTCCCCATGTATTCCCAGCAGAATTTGGACTGTTCTGAATTCCCACTAAATTCCCACGCAGTTCAGGATGGTGTCAATCATTCTGACACATCGTACCACCAGAGTGCACCCAGTCTGGATCCAGGAAGCCACATTAATACAGGTTAGAATGATATTAGTGGTCACTGTTAGAAAACACGGGGTTGGTACCCTCTGGACTTGCAATACCTGTCACCAACAGCCGTAAACACTGTCTGTGTGCTAGTGCGTGTTGTTAAATATTGATGAATGTACATGCATGAATGTCCATGGCGCGTGTGTGCATGCGTGTGTTTGTGTCTTGCTTAATGTTGCTGTTGGTTGGTGAATATTTATGCTTGGCGGTAAAACTTTTTGTTGTTTAATATTGGTGTTAATAAATTTTTATGTTGATTAATGTGTGTTTTGCTGATTGTCTTAGTGTGTGTTGAATGATAGTGAATGTTGGTGTTGGAAAATGTTGTGTGTAATTGTGAATAGTCATGGTGATTGGAATATTGGAGCAGGTCAATGATGGGGAAGGTTGATGTGTTTGTGGTGTTTGGTGTGTGAAGGTGTGTGTTGGTGTATAATGGTGACTGGTGGTAATTATTATTGAAACAGGTGGATGAGGGTGAATGTTTGTTGTGTATGTAGGTAAATGGTGGTGAATGTTGGTATGTAATGGTGAATATGGAGGTGTTTAATATTCACGTATGTTGGTAAATGGTGGTGATTGTTAATACTGAAGTGTAAATAAATGATTTTGAAAGTGAATGATTTATATGCCTTTTAAAGTTTGATTAGTTTGTCTAGTTTAGATAGTTATATAATGTAAAGATGAAAGTAATCCCTATAATGTGCTAAACATAATGTATACTTGTTGTACACCCTTCTTTATTAAATGTTTTTGTTTTATTAGGTGGTGATTTCTCCCCTTATAAAAGCACGGTAAGAAAAGAAATGTTATTTTGTCATTTTGTTATTTTGCTTTTTTTTTTTTTTCAAAAAGAGAATCATTGCAAGAGAGTATTTGTCATAGAATCTAAAATGACATATAGCTTATTTGTCACTTTGTCTTACTAAATAAGATTTAAATAGTCTGTGTTTTTAAGGTGAGTGCTCCTATAAATGGAACTGCTCTTGGTAGTGCTGATCTGGACATGACACCCCCTCCTACGGCACAGAATACACAGGAAACCACTATTCAGAAAACAGAAAAGGTCCGTGTGTTAAATGCTAATAATAGTAAATTAAAACAGCATTAGTAAAACTAATTCTACTGTTTGGTGTTTTCCTTTTAAAACAGGAAACAAAGTCAGGGTGGTTTAGTGGATGGTTCAGGTCAAATCCTAAAAAACCTCCAGAGGATCAATATGAAGAACCCAAAACTGCTGTCACGGTATTTATGCTACTGCTACTACTACTACAGTATTACTACTATTAATGCTCCAGATATCCAGATAGATTTCATCCAAAATCTAGTGATAAACCCTCTTAGATGGGTTGAGGCTGTTAAATCAGCAAGGATGGGGCCAATTCCATATAATGCTCATGGTATTGTGGAATGGGATGTTTAATAATCCTGGAAAGGTCAGGTTTTTGGCCATTGAATATACAGTATGTGATTCATGCAACATTGTTCGTGTTGGGTTTGTAAAAAATATTTTTTAGGAGTCAACTCCCATTTCTACTTTTGGCACACCACCAAAGATCTCTTCCACCATGCTGCCATCTCAGACCCAAGCTGCTGGAATTAATCCCTTTTCTAGGAGAGCTGGTGAGTTTAGTTTGTATGTGTTTGTGTGTGTGTGGGTGGATGGGTGCTGGATCTGTGCCTGTGTGTGGGCACAATTCTCAGATCTCTATGATAAGAATGTCTCCCTTTTGATCCTATTTCTCAATGTTTATAACTCCATAATCCTGATGTCTAGAAAATAATGGATTCACGTGTTCAGTGCATGTAAATACCCCAAATTTATTTCGTCAGCACTCTGGGATATGCCTACATAGAAAATGTCAAGCTAGGATCAGCATCTAAAATGTCAATACATAATGTATCAAAACTCTGAAAGTTTTATAATATCAAAGTTTACCAGTTGTCCTAAAAATAAGAGGTCATTTGTGCTTTATGTATTTAATACATTTATGGGGCTCATAAAAAAGTTGTCCAGAGGGCAAAACATTTTTTTCTTTTGATTATACTGTATTTGTTGTCTTTTAGGTCAAAAGCCAGGGGCAGCTTTGGGCCAGGGTCCCTAATGCACCTCTGGAGGGTTCTCTCCATGGGAGGGTTACAGGTGGTATTAACCTGCTGAGTTGGGATCAAAACATCTCAGGATTCAACATCAAACAGAAACCCAAATGATCCAAAGAACCACCAAAATTCTCAATTTTCTTTTTTTTACTATAACAAAGCAATAGATTTCAGAAATGTACACGATACAAATTTTATGATACAACATTATCTGTTGATCATCAATGTTTATTCTCTATCTACTAGATGTGGATCTGGATTTGGTTCTAAGAAATGAACAAAAATGCAAAGCTATCACATTTCATGAATTTTGTTTAAATATGAAAGTGTCTGTAATCTGTTCATCACAGTCATTGTACATTTTTGATGCTATGACACAATTCCAACATTTTGGAATCGATTTATTAAACATTTCTTTAGAGGAGGACAAGTGCCAGATGGTGAATTTAAAATGGATGAGAACTATCTTGTATAGCATCTTTCATTTGTTTAATCCAACAAGACCAAAAATGAATGGAAGTCCATTGAACGCTTTTGTTAACTTTGAATACGCTTCTGTTCCATTTTCTATTGCTGGGAAGCTTATATTCTCTAGCATGCAGTAAGTTTGTTGGTGTACACTTTAATTATGTAACAGTATTGTACTATAAGAGCTATTTATATGAAAAATTTAATGAAAATACTCTTTCTGGCAAAGAGACATTTAAGAGTAAAAACTCGAGGTAAAAAAATATATACATTCTGTTTAATGATCAAATGTATGCACGTCAGTTAATAAATGCTGTGACTGAAGAAATGCATTTTACAATTCTGAAATGAATTATACATAATGAATACATTGTACAATTCTTATACTGAATGATTTCAGTATAATGCACTATGAAAATGTGTAAAATTGTATAAAATACTTTGTGCTGGACAGTTGATTTACTATTACAGAAATTCAGAGCATTTTCTCTTTCACGAAGATAGTTTATGTTACACACTATTACCATTTGGCCTTGGATAATGGTGTACAATATTAAAGGGAAGGACTTCATTTAATGTGCTTTATATTGATAATTTATTGAGATAACCAGCTATATTAAGGGCACTTGTACGGTTGGTTTTCAACATCTCTCCCCTTGAGCCGCTTCTTCATTCTTTTTTGCTTTTGAATTTTTTTGTTCCCTGCATGCCTTTGCTACATTATCTACTGTGGCTTTCTGTTGCGCTTTTGGGGCTGGTGCCACTTCAAACCCAGTTGTGTCTTCCTTGCGTTTCTCCCTTAGGCTGGCAAGCTGGGCACTTTCTCAGGCTCAAATCCAACCATCTGGATCTTACGAAACATTTTTATTCTGATTTATTCCCAGTTGTGCATCACAGAACACTGGCGTCATCTCACTGGCACAGCCAGTAGAAGACAGTGATTGCTTAGCGTTAGTTTTGAGTTCACTCTCTATGGGTGTATACTCTATCTTATTAATTAAGGTCTTTCTGCTGCTCCTTTTTGACATGTAGGCTTTATCGTTGAAGATGTGTGGCTTCAAGCTGTTGAAAGTTTCTGCCATTTTTATTTTTGGTAAGCACTGGTGTTGCAGTTCCCAGACAATTTTTACAATTTTATACCGTATGTCTGGCCAGACTGTTGGGAAATCAAATTAATTAATTGCTATCATCTTAGGCCAGGGGTGTCCAAACCTATCCGGAAAGGGCAGAAGCCACACCCGAGTCCACCTGTTGAATATGTCATTCTTGGCTTTCAATAGACACTGCCACTTTCTAGATAAGATTGGTTACCCCTGACTTTTACTAACCATTATGTTTTAAGCATATTTTGTAATATCTTAGCTTATGTAATAATTTACCTTTGACTATGTTAGGTATATTTATCTTTTTTTTTTTTTTTTTTTTTCCCGTTTACAGTGGTGTTCAAAATAATAGCAGTGTGTTGAAAAAAGTGAGTAAAGCTCCATAT
>JAOTQY010000015.1:16374745-16385465 GCA_026413445.1 Dolichallabes microphthalmus
TTAAACAAAACATACTTAAGTAAAAGTAAAATGACAGATTTTAAAAACTACTTTAAAAAGTAGAAGTACACAAAAAATCTACTCAATTACAGTAATTCGAGTAAATTGTATTCATTACTTTCCACCTCTGCCCATTTTACAGCATGTCATAATTTGTTTTTAGTATCATCTGACCACAACCAACAGCTGCAGCTGTACATACAATAGACCTTGTGCAGTTGCTGCATTACGGTAGATATTCTCAAAAGGCTTTTTTAAAATGTGATTAAGAAGGTAAAGGTGTGTGGGGCGGGGGGGTTTAAATGGCACTCTCCCCAGAAACCATATTGTGTATTACATTTCTGTTTTGCATGTAGTATAATGTAACGTTCCCCTGTCCCCCTTCCTAATTACAGCTTGTTCAATATATTGGTATCATCTCTCAGTCTTTCTCTCTCTCTCTCTCTCTCTCTCTCTCTGTGTGTGCATGCACACATGCTCGAAAGAGAGCTAGTGAACAGAACAGTGCTTCTAACCTTCACAGACACCATGCACCATGGGAACATGTTAATGACCAAATCAAAATTTTCAGATTTAAATTAACACTGAAGAGAAAACCTGATTTCGGGCACTCATTAAAACAGTCATGTGGGGGGTGAAATGTTCCCATGGGTTCCAAATTAAGTAGGACTTATATTAAGACCATTTTATATATTCTGTCTGTTGTTGTAATTCCCATTCTGCCCATCCAGATGGCAGTGCAACACCAGATGCTTCCCTGCTAGTGATGGGAAGTTTGAATCATTTTAGTGACTCAGTTGTTTGAATCTTGTTCATCAAAATGAACGAATCTTTTTAAGTAATTTCTTAAAAATTCTAAAGTAATTTAGTTCATTTCATTCTTTTGATCAGAAATAAAATAAAATGTTGCATTTTCAATAAAAAAGACTCCCAATATGTCTACATACACACATTTTGGCTATAGTTCCAGTAATGAAAATGTTACAATGCATCTAAGGACATATTATAATAAACAGAATGAGTAGCTCTCCTCTCATATCTTCCAGTCTGAGTCGTTCGTTCCTTTGAATCTATTACACCACATAGCGTCTATGGGAGTCCCGTGACAAAAGAACGAACGACTCGGAGTAGAAGAGTCATTGAGGAAGATTCACTCAATTCTGTTTCCAGTACATAACCTATGGCGGTTTTGCGATGATTTGTGCATGCACACCCAGTAGAAAATGAACCAATCACTCACTGAGACTACTCGTTCTTCTGAGTCACGTTAAAGATTCGTTCAAAAAGATGAATCGTTCAATGAGGAGACCAAGCACATGTTCAGTTCAAATAAACCTGCAGGCTATTAGCATCAGACAGTGCTTCTGTTGTTCAAGTTACATTTCTGTATTGTTGTTTATGAGCATTTAACAAGATCTATTGAAGATATTACATTTCTATTATAGATTGGTATAAAGATGAAAATTAAATGGAATTGGTTCTATGCTATGTCAAGCATTATGTATGTGTCATTAATGTTTATAAAGAGTTGCAAAGTGTCTGTGCTTAGATAAGCTTGGCATCCATGAGACAATTTGAGCATCTGGTCATATTGCAGTAATCTTCCAGGAACAATGCCAGGAAGACGATAACAATTCAAAGATTTTTGTACATTACGGATGTACAGTATAGCAGTTTATCATTGTTAACAACTGGACAATTTATGTACATATATACATTTCATATATATAATATACAGTCATCGACATGATTTGTACAGTACATTATAAATTATAAATGTGATGTATTTTGAAGGGTTTGGCCCATTAAAATGTTTATATTGGTCCATTTTAAGCTGGTCCTGGTCCGCCTTGATATGTCTCCTAAATACATGTCCTATTCTGGTCCATATTATGTTTGGCATATTGTATGCCTACGCATACTGTACACAACGGTTGATTTTTATGCAGCCCAAAAAAAACATTCTCTCTGACTGAGTGACATCTAATGAGCACCCTCAAAGACATATTTTCCACGCCTTTTACATGCCTTTGTGCTCAAAAGCCAAATCTCAGTTATTGCTCATATCTTGAAATATGTGTAGTTTCTCACACAATGACTTTATTGTACATTCATTAAAAAAGAGATGAATGCAACTCTGATGCAAATCACCATTAGATTCTCATGTTATACATGACAGTATTACTACATTTTGTTTCACTGATACCTCGATTAAATACACACTCGATTAACACCTCGATTAAATAAGAGAGTGAAATACCAAAAAAAAAAAACCATATCAATAAACACAGACTCAGAAAAGTATAAATATACACAGCTGTAGAGATATACTTGTGTATACTTGTATAGTAAGCGAAGCTGGCTAGTAGGGTGATTAGGACCTCAAAATCTCAACTTATCATTTAGTTACTCTGCTGTAAAAATTATAGAGTTATAGAAGTGAGGAATGTAGGTCTGTGGACATCTGCAGGTCCTGGCGTTACACTTGACTATCCCCTTTGTATCCCTATTTTTGGGTGTTAGCTTTGCTAAACTTATTGAATTTTCTATTGAATTCAATTTTATTTATATAGTGCTTTTACCAATTGTCATTGTTGCAAAGCACCTTTACAGAATCAAAAAGAAAATTAGGCAAGTGAGTATGAAATGGGTGAGTAAATATGTATGAATAAAAAGGATCAGATTGTCCCTGATGAGCACACGAAGGGCGACAGAGGCTTGGAAAAAGTCTCAGAAATGGCAGTAGGAAAAAAAACTTGAAAGGAACCAGGCTCAACATGAAACCCATCCTGATAACTGATAACAGGGATTGATCTGCCATCATACTGAGTGTTAGGGAACGAGAATTTCAGTATTACAGGAGAATTGAACTTTTAGCCTTCTAACAGTCAGTATGATGGCTATGCACACTTGCACATATTCTGCAGTTTCTGAAGATTTAGTCATTATAGTTTTAGAATATTTGGATTCGGAAATTTAAATAAGCAAATTAACAATTTTACTTGGAGTGCATACAACTTTTTCATGAGCAGCTACTTGTACAATAAACACCAGGTCAACTATGTATCCCAGGAACTCCTGTAGATAGCCCAAACATATAGAAATCACTTGGAGCAAGGTCAAGATTGTATGAGGGATGTGCCAATAACTCCTAGCCGAGTTATCGCACTGCAGTGGGCCCAGAGCCACCTCGGCCACGAGGAAGATGTACGGCCTACTTGAAAACGTTTTCAGCATTCAAATGTTTTACTGCAGCTAAGAGTCTCATCACTGTACTGTGCTTGAAGACTTCTGTAAATGTCAATTGGTTTTACTCCTTCATTCATGAGAAATTTCATCACATCTTGGTTTCACTTGAATGCCCCTTGTACAAAAACTAGCTTAGTACCAACTATAAATATGCAGTGTATATGATAACATCAGTATAGAAATTAGTCTATGGGTCAATATTGATTCCCCGTGACCTCAGTATAATCCAGACACATGCACAAATTTCTATAATACAAAAAAGGATGATGCGAGTACATCTCAAATGCAAAAATAACGTTCGTATTGTGGAATAACAACATCACAATTGTCTCATTCACATACTGTAGCACTTTAAATTTTGAGTTCTTTTGGTCAGATTAGCTCTCAGAAATTTAATGAGGAACAACAGTTAAAGTGAAGATCAGATCATATTTAGGAGTCATTTATGCAGAAATGCAGATCATTCCAGTGTGTTCACCAATTTTTCCTCACAACAATATTTCTTGCAGCTCAGTGCAATCAAATAGCCTCGGTCCGCCTATTAAAAGCATAAAAAAGACCGTTTCAGAGATGTCTGTGAAATCATAATTGCATCACTTATGCTCTTATGTGCTATGAAAAGGCTTAAGATCCTGCGTTAATTATAGTCTCGGCCTTGCACAATAGAGAAATCGTGTCAAATTAGTATGCAGAACAATGCTTTATGTATCAGAAAATTAATCTACAGTGGTAATTTGAATTAAAAGTTTTCCAACACAGAATAAGTGGGACAGTTCAGTGGAGAATCCTTTTTGCTAACACGGTCCGACTCGCTTTAAAATTAACCCCCCCTTCTCTCTTTGTTACTCTCAGAGAAAAGCAATTAAAAAAAGCAATTGAGTGTGTGTGTGTTTCTATTCTTTAAAACCTGTCATCTCCAAACCAATTTGGGGGACAGAAAGGGAAAAAAAGGGAAATTGGAAGCAGCTGAGAGGAGTGTTTTGTGTCTTTATGGAGATGACTGAAGGCTGTGTGGTATTCTATGGGAGTCTAAATGAGCGAGATAGGGGGCAGTGTGATGGGCAGTGGGAGGTGGTGGTGGTGGGGTCTGCAGTTCTCCTTCTTCATGCAACAATCTGTTTATTTGCATTATCGTTAGAGAGAGAATGAGCTTACGGTATCTGATCAAATGTCAGAGGTCTTAAAAAGGACAGTGTGTACAGTGTGAAACTGCCTGTCACGGACCCAGTCCTTATTCACCATGCTATGATCCCAATGAAGATGATCGTACTGTAAAATTGCAGCTTAAAGATCAATCAATCAATCAATCAATCAATCAATTAATAAATTACTCTATCTATCTATCTATCTATCTATCTATCTATCTATCTATCTATCTCTCCATCCATCCATCCATCCATCCATCCATCCACCCATCCATCCATCCATCCATTATACAGTACATGCTGATGAGCCATAGGATTGAAAAGACAGACAGGTGATGTACTGTATATAAGACTGATTATCTTATTATAATTGAACCTCTCAAGGGATAGGATATATTACGCTGCTAGTGAGCACTTACTTCTTGAAATTGATATGGTGGGAGCAGGGAAAAAAAGTCATCTGAACAAACAAGTCAGATCTGTGCAACTTACTGGACTTTAAGATCTGCTGCTGATGTCGTAGTGGCAGATACCCCCAGCCCACTTTCTGGGGTCTTGTTGAGTCCATGCCTCAACAGGTCAGAGCTGTATTGGTGTCACAAGGAGGACCTACACAATATAAGTTGAGTGGTTTTAATGTCAAGGCTGATCAGTTTATAGTACATAGTATTATATCTAAAAACTAGGTGACTGACTTGCGCCGAACTTCACAGACAAATCTAATATTCTGCCAGTATAAGGAACATAATAACTGCAGTGTATGACCATATCTCTGTGAGCGCCCACTATAAGAGCACTCAATCAATGGTGAGTGTGTCAGTCACTTGGGCTAACCTGACCCTACTCAAAAACATGTGGTCACCTCCTGGCACCAGTTCTGAATAAAAGTGAGACTGTACTGATATAAAGCACTCTGACACAAGTTTGCGTGTTGAATTATAAAATATTATACTTTTTAAAATAGTAATATAGTAATAATTTCTTACATGACTTAAGGTTTATTTAATTAAACATTTCAGTCAACTGAATAATAAATAATTCAAAAAGTTGTAAATTTGTTTACTGTGGATCTGCCATCTTTTGACAGTTTATTTTAATTTCCTTTCAGCTCCTGCAATATATTTTTATTTCACTTTATCTGTCCCTGTAGTGAAACATTAGAAGTCTAGTTAAAATTAGTATGCTAGCTTAAAGTACCATTTAGCCCGGGTAACTTTTTAAATGTAAAATAATTCGTTAGTTTATTTAGTTAATTTTTATGACTATTTTCAAGCAGTAGGGAACGTTTAGCCCTTGAAATACAGTATGTTATTAATGTTATGGGAAAATATTTATGTTTTTTGCCCATTGTACTTTTAAATTAGTAATAGGGTTAAGTGTTTTTTATTTTATTTTATTTGGTTAACGTGCATTCATGATTATATCATGATAACATTTAAAATACTCTAATGATTTACTATTTTTGTGCCTGCAAACTACATAAGGATCACTATCTGTCATCTCGCACTGGTGTCGTAGGCGCCATTCATTGAACTCATACCTTTTTTTATTTACAAGTCCTCCAAAACCCATGCGCAGGGAATTTGAACACACCTTCCTTCACAGAACCTTTATGAATAATTGGGAAGCATAGATGTGCACCAGCTATTGCATTTTATGATATACTAGTGTTAGTATCTGTCACTGATGGGAAAAGAGTTTGTAGAAATAATTAAAAGGTTAAAGCTAAAAATAAGCTGACAGGCTTTATTGTAATCGGTGATAGCATTATTTCAGGTTGAAGCCCATGTTAATATTAATATTAATACAAAGAAATACAATTTTGTAAGGTTGAGTATCTTATGGCTTGATTAGTTGTATTTCTTTTGTTGTTAGTTAAATACACTCCCTGTTCTGTAAGCAGAGAGTGAATCACAGATGAGAAATCGAACAATTCATTCAACTAATCTAATCCCAAACTAATCCCAATGAAAATATTCATGTTAGCTTTTCAAATTAATATTTATTCGTGCAGGTGTTTGTTTACATTGAGCAAGTAGCTTATTAGTAATTTATTTTAAATATGTTATTAAATCTAACTGTCCATAAAATCACTTTTACTCAACAGTTTGAATTTGGCGCATAACACTGTTTCTGTATCTCAGACTGCTGTGGAAATGTTAATGTAATAGGGTTTAGAATATTTTTCACGAACGGTTGACTCATAATGCTTTAATCACACACTAATGATAAAAGGAAAAAATAAGTATTGGGTTTTAAGGTATAGTGTAGTCAATGATATAACTTTTTTTTTTTTACATTTAAATCAATTTATAAAAAAATTTAATTGGTAATTGTAATGTATATGTTACCTTTCTTTTCACAGAATTGGATATTATGTTAGTATATGTACTGTTAATTGGTACTGTATATGAAGTAATATTTGTTTAATAAATATTGAATGCACTGTGGGAAACAAATTGGTATTAAATAATACATAAAATACACATTTTACAGTTTACAATTGTTTCTCCTTAGATCTCCTTAAGAGTTTTTTATTACTTTCCAAATACAACATTCTGTGAAGAATATTTATATAATTTAAGCATCAGTCTAATAACTGTACAAATTTCTCAGCCATATATAATTTTACACAGGTCAATCCAATTGTTATTTTTACAACTTCCTACATGATTTACAACCTTCTTAATTTGCTGCATCATTTTATAACTGACTTACTGAAACACAAAATAATTTTCTGGCTCCTGATTGAATCATGAGATATGAAATCATAATTGCTTATTGAATATTTTCAACACATACTGTTGTCTTACACTTGTCGAAGCTCAGCAGGTCAAACACGCACACACACACACACGCACACACACATCATCTAAATGTCATCAGACTGCAGCTTGAGTGAGAGCCGACCCAAGGGTGAAAGACGGCGCTTAATTTCTCTAAAATTTGCTCTTTTAATTAAAGCAAATGTGCCTGCCAAATAGCAGCGCAGAGATAGTGGTGCAATTCCCAAATGGAGAGGAGTTCATTAATGTTCACGGGGCTGGTGGTTTAGAACACCCTTCTCTCTAGTGCAATAAGCACACATGCTTATATTCAGTTGCCGAAAGTTGCTATCTCTAACAGGGGAGATTAAACGCTCTTTAATCTTATAACTTTCATCATATAGCATAGATTTCTGTCTTAAGTTGTGGGTTGTGACTTTTAAAAAATACACCTGTAGTCTGTATACTAAGCAAAGGCTACAGTATATACATACAGTGAAGATTAAAGAACAATTCATGAGCACTTGATTTTTAATCGAACAATGTTTTACAAAATATCCAAGGCACTTCAACAACAACAAAAAACTTTATTTTTTAGAAAACACAATGATCAAAATTAGAGAACATCACTGACCGTAGAACGGAGAAAGTGTACAAGAGAAATTTCTGAAGGTTGGAGCTATCAACAATTAGTAGGAAGAGTACAGGTCCTTGCTCTGAATGACCTGAGCACATCTGCAGCCACAGGACATCACTAGTCTTTCAGTCTAGTGTGATTTTGGTCCCATTCTTCTTCCAGTCTCTTCCACACTTCGGTGACTGTAGTGGTTTTCTTGGCCATAACTTTGTCACCAAGGATTTTCCAGAGGTGTTCTACTGATTTAGATCAGGACTCTGGGCTTGGCATTTCATTATTTCAGTGTTTTGACAGGGGGCATTGTCTTGCATGAAAAAGTTCAGGCTGATTGGATGATGAACACAGGAAAGGAAACGCATGTTATCGAATAAATTTCTAATAAACATTTGCATTCACTCTGTCCAGTAGCTGTAAAAGAAGCTCAACTCCTGCTGCAGAAAAAATCCATCAAACCATGATGCCTTTCCCCCCTCCACCTTTCACTGACTTCTTTACACACATTGGGTTCAGTCTTTGCCCAACTTAACGATGAACATAATGTTTCCCATTCGACCCAAATAAATTAAACTTGCTTGTGAACTTTGGACCAGTTCTCCTCTGACCCCACAACATGCTCTTCAGCAAAGGTTAGTCTAGTGTCATAGTGTGCTCCAGTAATGGGCGTGTGCCTCAGTCAGTTGTCATTCCTAGCTTTAAGTTGTAGCTGTAAGTAGAAGGCCTCCACTCTCTAGTAGAAGTAGCCACCTCTCGCTAGCCTTTTGCCCGCATGCCAGCTGGGCACTATCTCCAAACCTGTACATGCAGACACCTTTACTATTTTCCTTCCTCTTTTTCCATCCTTCTTAAACCCTTCCTTCTCCCTCTTTTCCAAATAAAACCTCAACTCATTTCGGTGTGTCTGTGATGCCACCTGTGCGTTGAACCTGTTCTATCTTTTTTTATTCTTTCTGCCATTGAGAGAGTGTGCTATCAGTCTGAATTCTCTTAACATCAAGACTGAACTGGCAACCAATCCCAGCTGCAATGTTGAACCGATTCTCCGCATTATCCTGTCCTCTCTTGCATTTGTCTTTTGTGAACGACCAGCCTTCTTGGGGGACTTGAATGACTTTGTGACATTGTAAAGATGCAATTCTGGAAATCATGAAAAGTGGTCATTCCTTTGGACTTCATCTGGACAACCTGCTGGTGGAGATTTTCAGTGAGTTTAGAACAGCTCTTGCAAAGACAGTGAAAACTGGAAAGTTAGGCTGCCAGTTAAATAGAGTTTGTTAGATAATTAAAGAAATTAGCACCAGGTGCCATATTACCACCAATAACTGGGAGGTAGCTGAAAAACAGGTTTGATTATATGCCAGTCATATCATATGACTTCTATTGACTGGACTTGTTTTCTTGTTTTCTCTATAACATATGAAGGCGAGTACTGCATCTTTTCAGGCAGTATCTCATGCTATATCATAGAGGACCTAAACACACTTGGAGGAGTGTAACATCTAACCTTTTCCACATACAGTATGTGAGCTCACAGACACCCATGACTGTCTAGAACCCATATGATTGACAGAAAACAGAGGAATATATCTCTCTGACCCAGAAAGCACAGATAAATTTGCTCTTCTTCTTCTTCTTCTTCTTCATTGGAGTTTAACGGCGGTTTGCATCCATAAGCGTTGCACTACTGCCACCTACTGGTAAATTCACCTTTGACGTTTCTTCACTCTATTTCCTGATTATTCCCTCCACATACCCATAAGACATCCTGGCTATTTCCCCCACATCTTATATTCTATCCAGAAGACCAGTAGTAACTAAGAAGTCACAGACGCTTTTCTTTCCTCGCCCAATCATCCCGCTCTTTTGGGCTCCAGTGCTTTTCTGTTGCACCTCTCCGGAGCCCTGTGACATGCTTATGCATCATAGTTTATTTAATTATCTCACAGTTTAGTTATTACCAATACACAGTGCATTATTTAGGTCTCTCCTATTTCACAGCTGGCACTGATATCTCAGGCCAAGGGCTAACACATGTTTCTTCTGGGACACATAAAGCCAGCTGCCAAATGTTCTGCTTGAAACATTGTCATTGAAGGAGAGCTGTTACTGCTGTGTTCTGTATACATGATCTAACACATGCCCTCAATCGGCTACTCTAGTTCGGTTTAACATCCGAAAGAGCAAGGGATTCCTACATATCCTGATATACTGATACCTGATACACAGATGTGCAGTTTCCAAGCAATGAGTTACAGGATTATAGGGAAATTATTTTTACATAAACACTCACCAGTCCTCTAATGTTTTGCTTTTGAGCTTCACTTAGTGATGCAGTTGTTGAGAAGTGAGTCTGAGTAGAACCGCTGGAGTTTCTTAACAGAGTTGCATTTGACTCTGGGCTTTCTCACACACATTGCACAAGGCCTGCGGTTCCTCACACACTCCGCCTGCAGTGAGCAGGTGGCCTACAGTTACTTCAGCTGTCTGTCGAGTGTCAGCACACATAATCTTCACACACAAAGCCATACACAACTCATACACTCAAACATCATCCATGCTACATTTACTATTAATGCACTTAGATACAGTGCAGCCAAAGCTGAGAGGAATGTAAGTCGACAGAGCTGAGCATGATGATGGTGGTCATGTAGCTGCTCGAATGCACTCTGTGACACGTTACATCAAATCAGCTATTATGTTGCATTTCGCAACGTATTTGCATTTTTATTTAAGTTATGCATTTCTTTTTTAAACACCAAGTTCATTACTCCATTATGTCTATTTGCTGAGATATGGCCAGTGTGAGAGTGTTTATAAGAAGCAAACAAACAAAAATTTTTTTTAAATGAGGATTCATTCATTCATTCATTTTCTGTACCGCTTTATCCTTATATACAGGGTCGCGGGGGGCCTGGAGCCTATCCCAG
>JAOTQY010000015.1:16437111-16447780 GCA_026413445.1 Dolichallabes microphthalmus
CATGAACTTTTGATTGTGTGTGTGTGTGTGTGTGTGTGTGTGTGTGTGTGTGTGTGTGTGTGTGTGTGTGTGTGTGTCTAAGACTGGTTTAAGTTTGTCATTGGCTCCCCACAGGGTGAATGGGATGTGCCCAGTGTACTATTGCAGATTAGTGGCTGGTGCTAAAGCCCCTACTGCTGCTAGCCCTGGTATTGAGCATGGAGCTGTGTATTGCTCTGTGTGTAGAGCTGGTTGTGCGATTGCAGAGATTAATATGAGATAATGGCAATTAAATCTTGACTGGATTCTATTCTATACCAGACTGTGCAATGATATGTTCCGTATGTCAGATTATACGATGAATATTCTCTAATGATCATAATGCATCAGGATTGTGGTGAAAGCAGGCTTGCATAATCAGAAACAAGACCTCTGTATAATAGTAGCTAAGTTATGCCTAGCGAAAAAGCACACCAAAAAAAGAAGTGAAAAAAGGATGGGTTTTGCTTCTGGGTAAAGGAGGACAAGATGGAATACCTATTCTTCAAAGTGAGCATGAGGTAATAAGGATATTTTTTTTGTCCATTAGCAGGCGTGGTAGCAGAGACATTTTCTCTGCCGCCACAATTCAACGAACTGCTCTTCTTTTCAAATCCCATAGGTTTCGTTTATGTTTCACTAGTGCCATTATTTGCTGCTGTCGCATAATGCTATGCCATGTCGTCCTTTTGGTAGTTTTAGATGAGCATCATAGCACACCACCAGAACTGTCTTTGGTCACAATGGCACTGAAACAGCCCCCGGTGAGCACGTCACATCATCCGTTCTAGGGGAACCGATCTCCAAACCACAAATAAAAATTATTTACACTGTGTGATTTTTTTGTCTTTGATTAAGCCTGTCCTTGCCAGTCGACTGCCTTTTGACCATATTTACATAATTTTTTCAGTATGGTTTTTTTGCTTATCATTTTTGTTAGCACAAAATAGTATCCGTTATTATTATTATTATTATTATTATTATTATTATTATTAACATTTTAAAAAGTACTGTATAGAGCGTAAGATATTTTAATTAAATGATTTGCTTGAAGAGATTGTGTGTAAAACTGTGAGAGTGTGAGATAGCAGTACCATATTAGCAGAGAAGTATATACACAGTCACAGGCTTATTAAAAGCGAGGCTGTTCACAAGCTAGTTCTGGTGTCAGTCACATTTTATTTTTGTTTCTATTCCTCTAAACACCAATAATAGCCAACCCACATTGCTACATGCCAGTATGCTGAACATTACACAAACCAGCATGTTACATTCTATAGAAGAAACATTAAAATGACAGTTGAATATTACTATTAATTTAATGCATCTCATTTCCTACTATCACTCTTTGTTTATTTCTGTATCACTTTTTTTCATCCTGGAAATCAGCTCTTCCTCGGCAGAGGCAGAGCTGCTCAGCTTTCCCTTTAAAGGTCACCCATGATGCCTATAAATATATTTTTCAATAGAGGGTGTGTGTTTGGTCAGAGGAAAGGGGATGGCCTGTCAATGTTTTCATTGCAATTGAAATTTGCCTTTCAGCCAGCTGAGTCCTCTAAAAATTACGGATTGCTTATTTAAAGGTCTAGCCCAAAGGTCCAGCAAGAGCTGTTTGGGATTTAAACTCAGCCCAGTTGCAAGTATAAGATCTTTACCACTGAGCATCAACCGCCTCATGGTGTGATGCAACTCCACTTAGAGTTAAATCTCTGATCTGATTCTGCACTTATATGCTTCCCTGTGTGTGTGTGTGTGTGTGTGTGTGTGTGTGTGTGTGTGTGTGTGTGTGTGTGTGTGTGTGTGTGTGTGTGTGTTTCTGGAAATCCTGGAAATATTTGTTCCTGTAAATAGGAGGCACACTATCACATAGTGCTTCCTTTCCCATCCAAATCATCCCTCTAGATAGCTTTGCTAGGAAGTTTGAACTCCTATTGCCATTCTATAACTTTATTTTGCCGATATCTCATTTTGTTAAATGAAACTGTTTTCCACAAATCCTGCGGCAGTGCTGCAAAGTAGTGGTCATTGGCAGCTGGGACTGATTGGCATGTTTCACAGAACTCTCTGAGTGCAACCCTATTTTAAGACTGCTCTGCTCAACTGAGCAGGAAAGAAAGCTAGAAAAAGTGACCTAAAAATTGCCTACTCAGTAATGTCTTCTGGACAGGAAACTGTACCTGTCAGGACATTCCTTCTTGGGGTCAAAATAGACGTTTAAAAATACATCGCCACACCAGAAATTCTGGAGCATCAGCACAGAACAATATTTCAAATCAGCATGAGACAAATTACAGCAAAAATTATTTCCAAACTCACTGATACACTCATGGGCATTAACCCCATTAACCCCAATAACACTCTTCATTCCATTCACCAGAGTTTAATCACAATGGTATCTCGGAGTAATGACAAGGATTACCTAAAATGCTGGATCAAGCATTAATTAAGCAATATTGCATGAGCAAGAGTGCAGTGAGTGTAAGGAATATTAACATGGTTGTGATTCAGCCACAAGGTACAACACTGCATGTACTGTAATCACATCTGTGCTGATATTTTGTCCATCAACATGTACAGTAAATATCAGCATTCCTGGAAAACCAATCGTCCAATCAAATTAGTGGACCAGAACTAACTAAAAAAAAAATTCACAATCATTTTATATCATGCTGTATGCAACAATGAGCAACAAACACTAACAACCACCATGTTTCAAAAAAGAAGACAGTGATTATGGACGAATCCTGAATAGAAAAATGTATGGCGTATGGCATTGTATAAACAAATACTGGCAACTTTTTTTTTAATTGCTAAACAATAATCAAGATTTACTTCGAATCCTGTATCTAACACTATATTGTAGCTCAAAAATGCACAAAGAATGCCAAATGCTGTCTGCCAAGATATGCCAAACTCCCATGATGCAGTATACACTCTCTTTGTGACCTCAGGACTACGTTAGTACACCCATAAAATCAGCAGATGACAGAACTCATCAGGCACAGATATTAGAGCCATGTGAGGACACTGCAGCCAATTTCTCCATCAGACAAATGATGCAGCTTCAAAAGGTGTTGAAGCCATGCCAGGTCTACATACTCAACTCTCACCCTATGGAAGTGAAAGTTGCATTAAACCGTCACATACCCTAGAAAAAACGGCGTACCTCTAGCGATACAGATCTCTAAAAGCAAAGGGACGGCACTTATGCTAATCAGAAGGACACCATATTAAACCAGAAACACAGTGTTACTTTAATAAGCATCATGATTTAGGCTATTAAAGGCTGTTAAAAATAAAATGTTCCAAAGAGGAATTTTAGGTAATGTCATATTTGGAGGTCAGAAATCAGACCCTGTAGATTTGTATGAGATGCAGTGAGTTTTAAGTAGCATTGAAATTAGTATATTGTAAGTACTGTACTGTACATCTTTATCTGCAGACAAAATTATTCCTAGATAGCAGTCACCATTAAGTATGCTGGTTATTGTAAAGGAATGCTCATATTTTACCACTGCAATATACAACCATGAGTTGTATAAAAATATTTTAATTCATGATGTAATGACAGTGATTCAGTATTTTCTTTGGCATGGTGGAGTAAAAAAATCATGTGGAGAGAATGTTGTTCAGTAAACGCTAATAGTATCCAACTAGTCCATTAGATTTTGAGCAACATTAAGGAAGTAGTGGAGTGAAGACTACATAATTATTAGAAGTTCTTTCATTTTTTTTCACTCACCACACTCTGTCTCTGTTTTTTTATGATTGCTCTTCCAGTGTCTATATTGGTTTACTGGGTAGATGAAGAGCATGAAGAAAAAAATATATATTTTTTTGTTTTTGTTTTTTTTTTTTGCAAAAAGACATAAGACTCAGGAATCAGTGTTGACTTGTAATGGAAACTTAAGCCTAATGACTGCACGCTAGTTCTGGTCTATGAATTTTTGGTGTGAGAAGTTGACTGAGCGTAAGAATCCCGATGACTTTGTGTCACCAGGTCATACCACAGAGACACAGAAGTCCATTAGCTCAGCTGCTTTTACACCCTAGAGGAAAACAGGGCTCATGATCAATGGAGAAAAAGGGTCATTTGTCTGGAGTGTACATCAGTGCCTCCACATCACCTTAATTATTGCAGACCATGTACTGATAACAGTTGTCTGATTTAAATATGTCAGTGTCTGCACACTGGATAACGGAATTCAGGAAAATCTTTTTCTTTTTTTTAAACCAGCTGCTACATGTTAAGCACGACTCAGAATAATAGTAACGCAGAATAATACTTTAACTCACCAGACCTTCTGGATTTTCCACACTCTGTACAGCTGGCATTTGAAAGCTACCGATTAGAATATTTTCTTGCCAAGATAAAAAGCATAAATGACTGATATAAAGTATCACTATTAACAAAGATTGGCATATCATTAATGCCTTACTGTACTTCCAACTCCATCTGCAAGTTCTGGACATTTAAACCAAGTCTGATGACTGGCGGATGGCCAAACACCAGGCAGATTGCATTAAAGCACAATATTAATTCTAGAAATCTATTTTTGGGTGTCTTTGTGTCAAAAGGATTGGACATCCTGGAGAAAAAGCAAACTTAAATCTGCAGAAGCAGCATAAAATGAAAAACCTCACCAGCTTCCATCAAACTTTCATGTTTTATGTGCGGCTGTTGTTGTACATGCTCAATAGGATTGTATAGCCATCAGGTTTGAGAGTATTTGAAAGATTCATGTCGTGTGCTGGAGAAGGATTTCTAGCTACAGGATGAAATGGTGCACACAGCCCTGCTTAGAACGCCTACACAGACTGAAACATAATGAATAAGCATTTATTTAGATCCTATTAATTTAAGAATGTCAAACTATTTAAAAATGCATTCTGTTGTGTGCCCTATAAAAATAAAGAAAAATATATATACTTGTAAAACCTGCTGTTTACTAGTGTTGGAGTATTCGGTCAACTGTGGTTGAACTAGAGGGCTTTGCATAATAGAGGCCAGGTATTTATATAAGGCAGCCACAATCATAACCTTGAACTACATATGAAGTAATATTTTTTTTTACTGTTCCACTGATTGGCTACATCCATAAATTTGCTCTACGCACACTTTGGCATTGTGCGTCTTGTGTTATTACGGAGAGAATTTGAACACAATTTCAATTTTCATCAGGATGATGTGCAATAACCTCAAGGTAATTATGGTTACTCATCAACGTCCAGTAATCTTCACTTAATAAACCCATTGCAGCTTTCTCATTCATTCAACCATTACACTACAAATTCTTCAGTGGTTCGAAAGTGTCTCAGTAGTACTTCTAAATGCATTAATGATATCAAAAATATTGGCATAAAAATATATGGTGTTAATGTGCTATTAACGCATTAATTTTGACAGACCTATTTAATTTCCATTTATTTTCTCCTTAAGCTCTGAAGCCCTTCTGAGACCACTGTCTGGTTTTCAGCACAGCCCTGTATACCAACAACAGATCAAATTAACAGTTTTAATGAGGTTCAATAAGGTTCATGTCAGTAATTAAAGACTTTATTGATGACATTTATGTTCTATGTTTAATAGAAAATACATGTGTTTCAAATTGATTTGTGGTGGAAAAAAAAAAACCTGTTCACCATTTTCCCATAAAGTAAGTTTTCTTGATAAAGTTGGTAAGTTTAATCAATCATTTGCAGAATGGCAGACTTCAGGCTGGTCGCTAATTTCAGCACAAATTAACGTTGTGAACAGGAGGACTTTTTCCCTGCAGCATGTGGTGCACTGTATCAAGCTGTTCACATCTGCACACTTACACACACTTCACACACACTTAACGCACATACACACATGCATTCAAACACTAAGGGAGAAGTCTTGCAAGGCCTCAGGGGGGTTGAGTAGCATTCTGTCCATCCGTACCTTTCTCGCTTTTTCTCTCATCTCTTTGGGGACTTCTCCTGTTAGATTCGCGTTTTTCTGGGCGAGGAACGTCTGTCTTTCCATATGTGCCTGGTTTGAGAGAGAGCTGAACTACACTCGATGTCAGACAAGAAGTTGCTGAATTATTAAGATCTCCAGATTTTCAGTGTGATGCACATCTTTGATCCATCTGTTGGGAAGACGCTCATAGATGGTGAAGTGTGCCATACCTTTCACTCCAGCTCGCAAGCTGTCGCAGATCAAGTTTGAAAGATTTTAAGTTGTGTCGTCGTGATCTAGAAGTTTCTGTTGCTTACAGAGGCAAACCTCTGCATGACCGTTCTTCGAACTTTCTGCCCCATAGGATTTATAATAGTGATGATTGTAACGGTGATGTTATGGTTATCATCACCTTTAAAACATCAGCCATTTTTTCCTGTTGTTTAAATAATTTGTCGCAGATACTCTTACTAGTCTTATTTTCTTTCACAATCTATACCTAGGGTTAGAGCAAATATACCAGCTGGTCTACAGAACATAGTCCCAAATAATAGTCTTCTCCATTCCTATGTCTTCCTCCATTTATTACAGAATTATTTTATTTATATTGTTATATACAGTATGAGTATTTATTTAGTATAGTATTCATTTATTTTAATTGCCAACAACCGACAATCAGATTCCTTTCTGATGGATTGTAGGGCATTAAAGAGAAACTGCCAGGTTCTCACATATAACATTCATCATCACTCAATATTCTTTCTAACTGTGCAGTGTAGATCTGCAATAAAAGCAATATATGGACTATATTTTAAAATTTTGCTTCCACAACACACTCCAGAAATGATTTTGGCCTCATGTAGGTTTTACATATTGACATTATGCTCACCTGCCACTTCATTCAACTGCTTGTAATCAGTCAATTACATGGCAGCAGCTCAATGCATTTAGGCATGTACTGTACAGTAGACACGGTCAAGACGATCTGCGGAAGTTAAGACCAAGCATAAGAATGGGAAAGAAAGGTGATTTAAGTGACCTTAAACAAGGCATGTTTTTTTGTGCCAGACAGGCTGGGCTAAGTATTTCCCAGACTGCTGATATACTGGTTTTTCACACACACACACACACACACACGCACACGCACACACACACACACACACACACACACACACCGCGAGGGTTTATAGAGAATAGTGTGAGAAAGATAAAATATCCAGTGAGTGGTAGTTCTCTGGGTGAAAATTCCTTGTTGCTGCCAGAGGACAGAGGAGAATGGCCAGACTGGCTCGAGGTGACAGAAAGGCAACAGTAACTCAAATAACATCTCATTACAACCAAGGTATGCTGAAGAACATCTCGGAATGCACAACACGTTGAACCTTGAAGCAGATGGGCTAGAGCAGCAGAAGATGACACTGGGTGCCACTCCTGTCAGCTAAAAACAGGAAACTGAGGCTACAATTCACATGGGCTCACCATAATTGGACAATAGAAGATTGGAAAAATGTTGCCTGGTCTGATGAGCCTCGATTTCTGCTGCAGCTTTTGGATAGTAGGGTCAGAATTTGGTGTAAACAACATGAAAGCATGGAGCCATCCTGCCTGTACCTGCTTCAGGCTGTTGGTGGTGGTGTGATGGGGTGAGGATATTTTCTTGGAGTCCCTTAGTACCAATTGAGTATAGTTTAAATGCCGCAGCCAACATGAGTATTGTTGCTGATCATGTACATCCACTTATGACCACAGAATAACGCGTTGTGTCACAAAGCTGAAATAATCTTAAACTAGTTTCTTGAAGATGACAATAAATGTGTTGTACTCATATGGCCTCCACAGTCACGTGATCTCCATCCAATAGAGCAAATTTTGGACATGGTGCAACAAATGAGAGTCGCATAATGAATGTGCAGCCGACAACTCTGCAGCAACAGCATGAAGCTATTCTGTCAATATATATCCTGTAAATTAAGGCAGTTCTGAAGGCAAAAGGGGTCCAACCCAGTATTAGCAAGGTATATCCAATGAAGTACCTTGTGCAGTTTTACTAGAAATACTTTGTATGAAGTTTAAAATTTACTAGTAGTATAGATAAAAATAAATAGTTTATTTTAAAAAAAAAAGGATTATTTCATGAGTTAATATATATGAATAGCAATCACATCTTAGTCTCTCTCTCTCTCTTACAGTGTATGTATATATATATATATATATAGTGGGTTGCCACACCGCATACTACCCAGCCATTGCATGCAGTGCCGGTCCCAAGACGAGGGTTGCGTCAGGAAGGGCATCCGGCATAAAAACCTGTGCCAAGTTGTTGTGCAGATTGATGGTCTTCTGTGGCGACCCCTTGACGGGAGCAGCCGAAAGACTAACCACAACAAAAAAAAAATTTAATGGATGTTAATGTTAAATGTTAATATCTTAATAGAATAATGTTACTTTTTGTGAAATATTTCTGGTGGATTTTTATTAATGATCAGATAAAAAAAAAAATGGTGTCAATGGGTGTATGTTTTTTTTATACTGTATAGTCCATGTTCCAGCTTGTGTGAACTTAAATGCTGGTCTATAAAAGCCATTAGTCTCAAAAAGTTTTTCCTTTTTGTTTAGTACAAAATTATGATCGATGTATTTTGTTCATATTTTAATTCGCCTGTTATTTTTAAGAGTGACCATAAAAAGGTTAAAATAATAATAATAATAATAATAATAATAATAATTTTTTAAAATATAATAATAAAAATAAAACAGGACTATGCTCCAGGTCAGTAAAGATATTCTGCTAAGCCTAAATTATGAAAATAGTACCATAGCACAACATAAAAATTTGGCAACCAAATAAATAATCACTTCTATGTAAAACAGACCCCTTAAAGTGTTTCAATGATATACAAGTAAACGCTGAGGTAATCACCTCACTAACCTCTAACTGGAATGTGTAGTGAAACACATTATTAAAAACATTTACTTGGACTTTGCAGAAGACTATAAGATAAAGCTTCGAATTCATGCCATAATTTAGATCAAAATAAGGTATTACCTGTTACTGACCTTTCTGTAGGGGCTAATGGAGTAAAGACACAATGATAAAGAATCTAGGCTCAGGAACACTTAAAAGATGCTGTGATGTCATTATTCTGTATCTTATGTGCTTTTTATTTAAGACAAATCTTAAGAGCAAGAGTGCTGTAGTACTGAATGTAGAAATGAGCCAATACCCACTGCAATAACACTACTATTGCATTTACTGTACACAACAGGACATGATAAATAGGAAAAATAAGAAATTAATATAGAGCAACTGAGATTTTAGACACAAACTATTGATTTCAGACACTATATTTATAGATACATATATACTGTATAAAATAAAAAATATGTATTAAAAATATTTTTATCATCATATAAAAATAGGTCCCAAAGAAGTCACATCTGGATAGAGTATTGTGTGATACAGAGACTGACTGACAGCCTGTAGTAAGTGTAGTAACCGTATCAGTGTAACAACCTGTTTCTAGACTCAGATGTTTATGTAGTGAACACGAACATGCAAAATGATGCAAAAAGTGCTGTATATATATAACTTGGATTGCTGCTTGTTTGATTGAATTAGTGAAGTATAGAATATATATGGCTGTAAACGGTGGACTGGCCATTACTAATCTTGAACCAACAGAAAAACCAACAGCAACCTTAGCCGTTTGAACTTTATGTCATCGTTTTAATACAATGTACTATACAAATTCAATAGGATTTACAGATTGGGTTGTTCATAGATGAACAATGTTTAGCTTAAGAAGTATACAAAGCAGTGTATATAAACTTAAATCTGTTTTAGTTTATTTTTCTCTCCATGGGTGTGGAGAATATCAACAAAATGTATGTAGTTCGGTTGCATTTAGTCTGACCTTTAACAAATCAATAGGATTCGGTGAGTTTGTCTTGACTGTTTTTTGTTTTTCTAGAGGACTGGTGTCTAGGCCTGGTTGCCGTGGCATCTGTGCCCCGTTGCCGTGGTGACCTTTGCAGTTGGCATTTCCATGATTCATATGTGTGGACTGATGGTCTGCCTGAGGGTCAGAGGAGCCTTTACACACTTCCAAAAGGATGGGGGTAGCAAAAAGAAAAAATATATTAGGGGAAATATGATCTGGTTTTATTTCATCATCTGCTGTAATGTAAACATTATATATATGTATATATATATATAAAATAGTTCTTTACAGAACGGACCTGACATTGTTTTCATTAAAGAGCATCAAGAGTTTAAGTTAGGAAGTACAGGGTACACAGCACTGGTGATAAACTGTAGCGTGAGGATGGAAGAAGGAGTGCAAGCCTGATAGTGTGTATTCTAGCAGCACATGACAGTAGTGGTTAGTCATAAATAATAGATAAATGGTGTATATGAACAGAATACGGGATAAACTGGTGGTGCCTGTACGAGGCAGCGTTCAGCTGGAGAAAGGATGATCCATTGCGTGTTCTCAGAAATCAAAGCCTTGCTAACAAATGAGAGGAGAGGAGCGGAAAAGGAGAAGAGGAGAGACCAAGAGAGGAAAGGGATGAGAGAATGAAAGAGGGGCCATCCATGCAGCAAACACAGGGAGGAGAGGGCAAAGATAAAGGCAGACTAGCTGATGAAACAGTGTGTGTGTGTGTGTGTGTGTGTGTGTGTGTGTGTGTGTGTGTGTGTGTGTGTGTGTGTGTGTGTGTGTG
>JAOTQY010000015.1:16518610-16531223 GCA_026413445.1 Dolichallabes microphthalmus
TCTCTCTCTCTCTCTCTTTCACCCCTCCCTCTTTGGCACACACACACACACACACACACACACACACACACACACACACACACACATAAACACTCTCTTCATTTCTTTCTCGTAAGGCTTTGCCCGTCTATGCAAATCGCTCATAATTAGACATGTTAATATATGGCGGTAATAAGCCGCTGTCTCTCATTATGTCTGCCTGTCTCCCTGTTGTGTTGAGGGGGGGAGAAATCTTCCTGAGGAATAACATTACCTAGAGCTCAGTCCTCTCAGCGCGCCCTGCGGAAACACGCGGCTAAACGGGTTTTCGTCTTTTTACGGCTTGACGTATCGATACAACAACCACGACGACGACCGCCGATCCCTTTCTCCCTCCTTTGTCCGTAGCATCCCGATCGTCTGACAGCGCTCCGAGTATCAGCAGCAGAAGAGAATTCATCATCTCACTGTAATAAATGCAGAAGCTGTTATTATTTAGCCGGAATAATTGGAGAGGTTTCTAGGGTGTTGGTGTGAGGTCGCACAGTTTGCCGTTATTCTTTTTCAGTTAACGATGAGCTTAAGACCGAAATAATGATCCACCGTGAGCTGCTTGGGTTTGCGTTTAAAAAGAAAATTGCCAGTCAACGTTACATATAGTAAAAATATATATGTAAAAAAAAGAAAATAAAACACCACACACACACACACACACACCAGTGGATTAGATCTAAAAAAAATAATAAAAAATTTATAATAATAATAATGCTGGCATCTGTGATCGCAGTGGTTCAAGGATACTGTATAATTTGAATACTAATTATAAACAAACCAATTTTTTTATTATTATTTATGTATTAAAAACAAATAGGATGTGAAAAAAAGATGGCGGCCACTGCTGCCATGTCATCAGGGACTAGTTTTGTGACTTTCTGCTGTGGTGAGCTTCTACCAAAACTGACACCAATTAACGGCCTGCCTAGCTCTGCGAGAGTCCCATCGCAGGTGTGTGTGTGTGTGTGTGTGTGTGTGTGTCTTAAAATAGCCCCTCAGCACACGGCGTCAGTGGCAGGGGAACATTTTTTTTCGAGGAAGTGTGCAGAGCCTCCTGCCCCCCTCGAAAGGAAGCAAATGTTCTGGAGCAGAAGAGTGCATCGCTTTTGGCCTATGTCCCGATATACAGTACACACACACACACACACACACACACACACATATATATATACACACACACACACAAACGTGAGTGCCATCTCGGCTATGTGGTAGCTTAGGAGAAACAGAGCTGCAAAGCAAACACACACACACACACACACACACACACACACACACACACACACACACACACACACACACACACTCTCCTTTACTTTCCACCAAAAAAATAATAATCATTACAAATCTGCCAACAGTAATGTTCGTGATTAGTGCGAATGAACGATCCAGTGGATTTAGGGAGGAAAAGTGGAACTTTGTTTAAAGAGATCTTTTGAATTTGAGCTCTAACTGTCACTCTCGAAGCCCCGCCCACCAGAACCTACAGTAGCCAATAGCGTTTGTACTTATTTGTTCAGTAATTAGCCTCCGCTTTCCACCCGGAAGCTAGTTTTCTCAACCTGGTCTCATTTTATTTATTGATTGATTGATTTTTTTTTTTGGATTTTTTTCCCAATTTCTCCCTAATTTTCTCCCTAATTTAGTCGTGTCCAATTCCTCCCCGTCACTAGGGGGCTCCCACATTAAGGCTACTACTACCATTCAACCGGGACGGACGAAGACTATCACGTATTTCCTCCGAACCGCGTGACGCCAGCTGGCCGCATCGTTTCGAACTGCTCGCTCGGAGGACAGCGCTATCCGCTCCTTCTGCATGCGTGAGCTAACGGACGCCCCTGATTGGCTGTAGAGCCGTGATTAATGTGGGAGCGCGAGTATCAGCTCTCTCTAGACCTCCGGCTGTGAGAGGTTACGGCATCACCCAGGAACCGAACCAGCGATCTCCGGACGATAGGGCGAGCACTTTACCATCACGCCACTCGGAGGCCCCTGGTCTCATTTTATAATAATAATCTTGCGTGCATTATTTCGGTGGGGAATAAAACACACCCGGTCTGAGGTGTTGGAGGAAATAATCCACGATGAGTCGGCGTGATGTGTACAGCCACATCCGAAGCATTTCTTCACTAATAACAGCGTGTCCTGAAGTGTTTTCTTTTATTTCCCAGCAATTTGCCCAGAATAGTGTATTAGAGGGCGTTACTGTCAAGACCTGCGCTGTTGAAGAAAGTTAACAGACTCGGGACGTGAACCGCACAATGACGTCATCGCTCTCTTATTAATAGTCTAATAGTCAAGGTTAACTTTGTTATTTAACCTCTTAATTTAACCCAGGCAAGTCATAATTGTAAGAACCAATATTAATTTACAGCATATGGCACACAATGTTTTTTGGGGGGGTGTTGCAAAATTGCGATTCCCAAATCTGTGTACTTTTTAATATCCGGAAATGTTTTTGTAGATTTTTACATTTTTAATTATGGATTTCACAAAAGTAACGACGCCATCGGCCGGACGACTTCGGACAGGTAAAGACTGCTAGCTTTGTCCTCGGCGGCGCATGCTCAGCAGTTCAGCAGTGATCATCCTGTCGAACGCTGGCAGCGCCGCCGCAGCAGCAGGAACAGGTGCTTCTTGTTTGGGAAGGTCACTTCAGGACTCTGCTGTTGAAAAGGTTATGATCCGTGGCAGTGTGCTGACATCAAACACTGCCAAGTTAAGCCCCCAACGCGCACACACACACGCACACACACACATCTTGACCCATTTTATGTCATGTACAGTAGATATGGAGCCACTTTTGTACAAAGTCATAGAGTTGCACGGTCAAGATTCAGAGTTTTTTGTTTTTGTTTTTTTTGTATCCTATTTTCACATTCCCTTTAAACCTTTATATATTTTTTACTTGTCTTTCCTTCTTTTTCTCTATACTGTATGTCTGTTCTCTCTCTCTCTCTCTCAGGCTGGTAAAGCTGGCCTGGCATTTTTATGACCAGTGGCCTGAAATGCAGGCATGAGTTATGTGGATAACACACACACACACACACACACACACACAAACAGGCACGCACAGGCATGCACACACACCTCCTGATCCACAACATACTACAATCATAAGCAGCTCCAACTGATGCGGTCTCATCTGCTGCTTCTTAAACACTGGGAGGACAAATGGATTTGTGGCGCCGTAGATCCTAAACACTAATAAATGAGATTTTTAAAATAAGACTAAGATGCTTATTTTATTGCATTCCCATTTGTGCTTCGTAGAGCTCTCAGGCACGAAGAAGAAGAAGAAAAGAAAAAAAAAGCCCTGAAAGCTGAGCCTGCCAATAGACACGTTCCAGTAATTGCTATATGATATACTGCAATGTTCAGACCTGTCATTATTCCTGTATTTTATATGAGAAAAGTTTGACAGTGTTTGTGTTCAGGAGAGAACAAAGGCAGGGTGAGGACAGCTGTCTTCTTAGGGTCCTTATGTCAGACACATCTAAAGGAGGAGCATGGCATTTTGTCCTTATCTCTCTTATCCCACGATCCTTTTAAAATCCCGAATGAGACGCCACCGAGGTTCATTTACAATTAAAATGTCGGCCAGTGAAAACAGTATTTATTTATTTATTTTTGTTCATTAAAAAAAAAAAAAAAGGATATGGTAGGTTTAATAAAATGCTCGGCATTTATTGTGACATGAAAATGTAATATCAGCACATGTCTACTCGTGGCTTTGGCCTCCGGCACATCATTTTGCCTGAGATGCCAAACAGTATTCATAATGAAAATGCCATTCGACGGCACTGTCAGCATCCCCTCGTCACAGTTTCATCAGCCCGCCGCTGTGCATCTAATTGTTTTTTTTTTTCTCTCTCTTTCTCTCTCCACTCAGACTAGACCGCCTGATAACTCCATATTCTGACAGAAGGCGAGAGATAAAGCGAGGTTAAGAGTTTGGAGGATAACGTAACCTTGATAAAACACTTGTCTCAATGACACTGATCTTCTCCATCCATCTTCAGCCGTCATGAAGTATGCAAATGGGGCGTCGGCGAGAGCTAAAACACCACCGCGGTTAAATGGGCCATTTCGAATGCTTTGTGCATCACACTGACAACCACATTTCCCCCTCACGATTGTGCCACTACACTGCTCTTCCTCTCGCTTCTCCTCCGTCTTCTTTTATTTACACCTTTCTCCTGTTCATCCTGCTCCATCCTTCAGCACTCTCACGCTCTCAAACCCCCCCTCTCAGCCTGCTTCACAAATTAGAGATATACAGCCCGGTGTCAGGACGGCTATTTATAAAATATTAACAGCGTGTAGAGAGTTTTGTGTCGCTACATTCCTCTTCATTTTTAACTCCGTCAGCACAAGCCCTGGCACAGTTATTTGTGTATGCTCATCTGTTTTAATACCCGGTTTATCCAAGGCCATGTTCACCAGCTATCTCTCCACTTATTCACTTTGGGGGCTTTCATAGCTAACATATTTTAGGCTATATTTTTAGACCCAGAAGTTAAAAAAAAAAAAAAAAAAAAATGGCGTAGGTAAAAAAAAAACATTGTGCAAATTATTAAGTGTTATTATTTATTCATGCATTTCATAAATGTTCTCTTTTACTTACTTGAGCACTTAATGTACAGCCTTTATGACCTCTCCTTACATAAATTCCAGTGATAACCAGTACATAACCATAACCATAAACATGTACTCTGTATAAAGTCTCCAATATAAAAGAAAATCATAATTCCCCCTGCTAGCTAGCTAGAGCAGGATGGTCTGTCATCGCTGCTGAGTTAGCTGCCAAGCTGCTTTTACCAAATCAGTGTTATAAAAAGCACTATAAAATGCAATTTAAAAGAAATGTCATGCCAAAATGGCTAAGTGAGGGGAAAATGGTGGAAGGTTAGGGGTTTAACTTACAATCTCAGCTATCTGGCAGCCCTGCAGTGTTTATCTTCCTTTAGCTATTAGCAACACAGCTCTACTATTAAAATAAGGAAACAAACATGATTTGGCTGACATTTGGGCCAAACTAGTTTAAATATTCCGTTGTTTACCCTCATTCATCCAAATTCACATTTCTGTTTATGACTATAAGAAATTATTCTGTAGTTTTTGGATCGTTGTTTTGATCCATTGCTCAAGCGTAACCTAAATTATCACGATGAGTATAATTAATACGCACATATTTCAGCCCAGTGATTAACACGGCAGGTCTGGCAAGATTTCATATACTGTATAATGATGCAGCCAGTAACGTGTCCCGACAGTGTGTTGCGGGAACGTGAGACGTCTGAAAGGCGTCGTTCAGAGATGATTGTTTTTACATCTCTTCATCTGTCTGCCTCACCATTGCCTCCGAACGTATTCGACACCAGTGGGTGGAGATTCATCCCGAACTTTCTATTCATTGGATTGTTGAAATCTGTCATAATTATTTCAGATTTTTCACCCCAGTTTAATCATATCACATCCAAATCAAGTCTTTGCATGAGGAAGGTGTGAAGTCTGTGACAGCTTTTGTTTGGAATTATCTGGAACTGCTACAAACAGCTGAACTGGAACCAGAGAGCCTATCCTGGGAACATTGGGCATGAGGCGGGGATATATACTTATTCACACCTAGCAATTTGGTGTTTACCAGCGTGATGGGAGGAAATTGAAGGCGCCAGACAAAAACCGAAAGGGATAACAGGTAGACAGTTCCCTGAGTAATCAATGTTGCACCACCATTACATCCTACATGGTACATAGGTATGAATAAAAATCGAGCAAATTTTATTTCTGTCCCCTTAAAATGTCTGTTCAATAGTGTGATCGTGTCACTCCAGGCATACAATATCTTCTTAATTGAAAATAAGTATCTGAAAGCATCAGGTTACATACGGAACATCATAATCCTGCGTTTTGTGGTAATCATATCATTAATTTATTACTCTTGCACCAATATTCACACATCCTGCAACTTCCCTACAGCAGGTTGAGACTTTTTTTTTTCCTCCTCTGACTAGAATCCCCTTAAGACTGAGGGGAATTAGGGCTGCGCTTAAGTGGGTGGAGAGGAGCGGCGTGCTGACAGAATGTTTATTAATCAGCTCTGACACGTTTGATTGTTATTCATTTTCACTGACATGTCCCATTGTGTTGATTGTCCCTCCGTTGCCCATCTAGTGACAGACGGCAGAAACCGAAACGGCATAGTGCAGACGCATGTTTATGATCTATGGTGGAAAATACACATGTTATATGGCTAAATGCTGACAGGAGAGTTTGATCGACAGTAGGCCAGTGCAGCCTCTCTCTCTCTCCCTCTCTCTCTTTCCCCGTGATCAATCAGAGCTCATCTACAAACCGGCATGAGCAGTAAATCACAAGGATGCAATTTATTTGAGATTCACTCCTTTAGAAATGAATTGGCTGTGTTGGCATGCTATGGATCCAACAACGACGACGACGACATAAAAAACAACGTTCTCAACCTCTCATTCTTCTCTAGAAATCAAACTGTGCACAATTACAATTAAAGAGGTTTTGCATGCAGTAACACCACAGTGGAAGAAAATCACAGTAAACAGTGGTGGATGAGTTAATGAGCTGAATCCTCCCAGCTCGTTCCTCCTCTCCCGTGTGCTAATGATGTAGCCACGCTCAGGTAACTGTCAGCACGCCGTGATTAATTAAAGTCGAAACTAGGCCAATTTGTCACATTCTTCCATGTGGTCAGAGAGAGAGAGAGAGAGAGAGGGTTTATTGGTGTCTCCTCTTTTGTCCTTTCAGCCTTTTGTGTGACTACTATTTCAGAAGGGCTCGTCTGACATGACAAAGGTGCCCCTAATACCAATTCTAACTACAATTTAGATGATAATCTAATTTTATATGATAAAAAAGAGAAAAAAAATTCCATCAGTTATAAAACCATGTTCAGGTCATGTGATATTATTGGCAGTCTTCCATGTCCCATCTATACTCTTTATAATTATCACCATTAAAAAAAAACAAAGGAAGCGATAAAGGATGTAGAATTTGAAATGTCACTCTTTCTAAAATAGCGATGTGCGAAGCATAGGCAGACGCTCTCTGATTTTATTTTGCTACAGTTATGAAAATCACAATTCACCATTTTCTATTATACTTTCCATTAATACATCACTAAAGTTAAAGGGGACCTTTTACGCAAAATAAATGACAATAAAAATTACAAAATTATTTTTTTTTAATTTGTAGACTTTCAGAGGGTCTCCAGTGTGTATGCACAAAAAAATGTGAGAGAAAAAAAAATGTCCTGCCTTTTGTCATTTCTTTCCATTTTTCAGAAAAGTCAATTAGTCGATAATTTTTTTTCCTGTTAAGTTAAGCCTTTATTTGTCACATATACATTACAGCACAGTGAAATTCCTTCTTTGCATATCCCAGCGTAACTGTGGTCAGAGCGCAGGGTCAGCCATGATACAGCGCCCCTGGAGCAGATAGGGTTAAGGGCCTTGCTCAAGGGCCCAACAGTGGCAACCTGGTGGAGCTGGGGTTCGAACCACCGATCGGTAACTCAGCGCCTTAGCCCTCTGGGCTACCACTGCCCCACTGTTGTGACCTCATTTAAGAATTCACTCTACCCTGGCTTTTTGCTCAACTCTGCTGTTCTCTGGTAGGGCGTGGCTCGGCAGCAGCTCCTTTTGGATAGAAACAGAAATGTGAAAGTCAGAGGAGGAATGGGATCAAAAAAGTTTGATGTTTGGAAAATGCATTGTCTGACTGTATTTCAGTTGTAGCTTTAACAAACACTTCAGGGACCCTGAGACCTGTGCTAACTTGGTAACGAAGTATTAAAATATGGGCCGTTAAAAGTGGTTTGTAGGTTCCATCAAAAACATTTCCTCATGCTAGTACAAATAGATCACTGTCTAAGAATACATACCAGAATAATATGATCCATATTCCTGTACACATTACTGTACATACACTGGGTTGGCAAAAAAACAAAGTCACCATTTTTGACAGAAGGGTCAAAATATTGGGCTGCATCAAGCAAAGAAAACAACTAAGGAGATTTGGAATGACTGGAACTGGGTTAAGAACCGTCTAACACATTATTAAATCCTGGAAGGACAGTACTGAACCGTTAACCTTGTGGAAGAAACGTGGTCGTTTGAATGGAGCTCACTTAAACACTCGGTTGTATGGAGAAAAACCAGAGCTGTGTTTAGTAGAGAAAGTAAGAGCATTTCCATACGGACATAATATGTGGAGAGAACTCACAGACTTGTGTATGCATAAGAAAACCACTTGTTAGTGAGACTAATCAGAAAAAAATGCTTGAATTTGAGGTCATGTGGTCCGATTAGTCCAGATTGACCCTATACCAGAGTACGCATCATGCGTTCATCCTGCATAATGTCCACTGTACAAGCCTCTGAATAGGCAGCGTTATGATCTGGTGTCGCTTCAGTCGGTCAGGTCTAGACTATGGCAATAAAATGAAGTCAGCAGCCGACCTGAATGATCAGGATATGACATCAATCGAGTTTCTCTTCCCTGTTGCCTCTGGGATATTCCAGGACTCAAATTGTGAACATGGGATGAAGGTTTATTTTCACACATGAACCGGCCACCACGTCGTGTGCTGCAATCAAAGCTAAAGGTGTGAATGACCTGAGTGTGTGATTATTATTATTATTATTATTATTATTTTTGATTTATTTATTTTTTGGCCAGGCAGTGTATATGTTACTGTTTGTATTACTGTTATGTTCATATGATAAACTGGTGCCCAGTGGGTCAGTGGAAATTGTTTCACAATGTTTCTGGATGCAAAAATTATTCCAAACCCGTGGTTGAGGTACGGCGCTGTACGTTTGCTAAGTACCGAAGAAAGCAGCAGAGGAATTCAGCTGATTCGGCTAGTTTCCTTGATCTGTTTGTCAGCAATGATATTGCAAAAGCAGGCCCACTCAATGACAAGGACAGGCTCTCTAGTGATAGTCTCACTCTCAAATCCATGTAGTCGTCCAAGCAGATGGCTGTCACAATTTTTTTTTCATGTTTAACGTCGACACATTTGTTTAAAAAACAAACAAACAAAAAAAAACTAGACAGCATTTCAGAGACTCATTTTTGCGTGATCACTTTGTAGCAAAAGATGTTAATAAGGCAAGTGGTGAGTATTTCTATTTGTTATGATCCAAGCGCATTAAGACCTACGCTCTCACGCAAAGATAAGAAATGATGAAGTCTGATGTATTGAGATATAGTGTGATCAGTATTATGCCAAGTAAGTGCAAGTTTTGAGCCGTCATTGTTATAGAGTTGTTTTTTTTTTCTTTTCCTGTGAAATAGTCGAGCGCTGCTTGTTCATGTGTATTTTTGCATATAAATACGGAAGTCCGTCTCCGTCTAAAATCCATCTTGCCAACATCCAAGTAATTCCTGTCTCCACTTCCCCGCTGTTCTACCTGCCAGCGTGTGAAGCCTTTACACTGCAAAGTGACACAAAATAGCAGGAGCCACAGGACTAATGCAAACCCCCATCCAGAGCTCACCTCTCTCTCTCTCTCTCTCTCTCTCTCTTTTCACTTTTCCATTTCACCCCCCTTCACCACACGTCCTTTTAGCGGCCACTCCGGATTGATCTGTGGTGATCCGGAAAAGGATCGCTCTATATTTAATGTCTTTCAGTGGTGCTGTTTCAATGGAGGCAATTTGACGTTAATAATTTAATTGCAATGGTGTTTCTGGACACCATTATAATGGATAGAATTTTTTTTTTTGTTTCCAGAACGATGAATGATACACCGAGCCACACTCACACATGCACAGTCTCATTTCTCTTTATAATATGCACGTGGCGCGGCTCCTGCCGCTGATCTTTCAGGGTCTCGAGGTCCTCGGGCCGAACTTTCTCTGTCCCTTCAGCGCGAGCCGTCAGAGCTGACAGTTCTCATGTTTATTTCATTGTGTGTGTGTGTGTGTGTGTGTGTGTGTGTGTGTGTGCGTCTCTGGTGTGTGTGTGTGTGTGTCTGGGCCGTCTCGTTTTTCCCTCCAGCCCGCGATGTCATTAACGGCGGGAGAGAGGAGCCTGCAGTGGCGCGCCTAATGAATTCCACTGCGGCTTTCTCTCTCCCCACCTCGTTACCCTGGCTCAGGGTGTCAAATTAAAACGGCTGGAGAAAAGAAGGAGGGATGGAGGTTGAGGAGAGAGAGAGTATGCACTTGGTAGGGGGTAGCGGTGAGAGGGGATGTTATAACGGTTATGAGATTTCAGACTTGTGGTCAATAATGAAATCTGATAGGCAATAATTAACTCTCACCTATTATTATTATTATTATTGTTACTATTATTATTATTAACGCCTGTTCGTGCAGGTTTGTCATTGGTAAATGTAGGTTGTAACGTGATATAAAAAGGTGTGTATTGTTTTAATAGAAAAGCATATTTTATAAAATGTTATTGTTAGAAAGAAACAGGTCTTTGCGTTCACTTGCACTTGTGCCATTAACAAGTAGATTACATGCCAAAGATTATACCTCAAGCACCAGACACAATTCTTCAAAATGTACACAATCACAAGACGTCCAATTTAATATCATGGCCACATGTTTTTATTTATTTATTTATTTTATTCTCTGATTGGCTAGTATGTGTCTGTTATGCTGTTTTCTTGATCAAGTCAAAAACATAACCACACCACCAAATCAAGGCTCGTAATACAACATTAATGAGGATAAAACATCCGTTTCGGATCGGCTTACATTTATACCACTCTGTCGACTTTGCATTTCTTAAAAACAACACTAAATATTAATAATGTATTGATCTAGCGCAGAATGCTCCCCGTGTCTGTCAATGTTTCGCTTTAATGCCAATGAGGCGGAACTTAAACACGAAGCTCATCTGTTTAAGGACTTCATGGCAAGTGGTCAGCTTTAGATATAACACCTGTCCCGTAATAACAACTAAATATCTTCCCTTCATGATGGGAACTCGAATGGTTTGTCGAACGCTACAGTATGTATCCAAAGATCCAAGGATGAATATCATGCATACAGTTTTTCGTTTTTGTTCAGTTGTTAATCAGCATCACCTCCGTTTTTCTCCATTAACTATTCAGGTCTCTCTTCGCTTCTCGATCAGTATTCATGCTACACACAGGGTGAGCGTGTGATAAAGTTTAACATGAATTACATGGAATTCGTCTGTATCTCACAATCTCTCCTCGGTTCTCCTTAGACTCTGCGGCTTTTAGCATGCCCCGCTAATTGCTGTTTGCCGTGATTTAGTTGTCACTGAGGGAAGCGTGACGAGGGTGGACGTGTTATTGAGTTGTGCACCAAGAAAAGCTTCACTGCAGTCTGTAGTTAAAGAGTGAGAGATAGAGAGAGAAGAAAGAATGAAAGAAAAATACTGCAAAGGCATGTAGTAATGTTTGTGTAGCAGCTAGCGCCGCTAAGCCTTATTGTGGCGCTCGCATGAGCCGCTGTTATTAATCATTCGGTCTTATTCTAGTGGATGGTTTTCAGCGCAATTGTATTCCAGTCAAATGTTGTTCTTGTGATTTAGGCCAGCAGTTAAAGAAACACTTATGCTCTTGCTAGCGTATAGCGAATGCGAGGCTAACAATCCGGCGTGCAAGTGTGTCCCTGTAGACCTGATGCTGAAACGGCCTGTGTATCTCTTTCTCATTTTCTCTCTCTCTCTCTCTCTCTCTCTGTCTCTCTCTCTTTTGCTGACAGCGCTGGCAGATGGAAAATGGTGTCAATCAATTCGTCTGAGCTGTGTGCCTCCTTGGGGAGGAGTGTGTTTGTGTGTGTGTGTGTGTGTGTGTGATGGGGGAGGTGCTGATAAGGGCTGCAGCAAGGTGCTGGCCTGGAGGTGATGATTCAGACCACCATGATATCCATATACACTGCGATGAATCAATTTTCTCCAGCTGTGCAGACGGCTGTACTTCCCACCAGTACCACCCTGATTAAATAAAGCTAATTGTGCCGGACTGGCGATGACGAGTGGAGGAACATCTCCGACGTCACAGCGGCAAGTCCACCGCGCCGGTTCTCGGTTCCATATCAAGTGTAACAAGACGTCTCTTTCCATACGAGCCCCGAGGAAATGATTGAAAGCAGCGGAGACAATAACGCTGTAGAAAAGTAAAATATCTTATTACAGCATTAGAGTGATGTACTGAAAGAAAAAAAAAAAGAAAAGACGAAGTGCAAGCACAAGTGATCAGCCGGAGGTTTCGAGATAGGTTTTGAAATTTGTTCTGGTGGAAACTATAAAAAAAAATTACGTGACACCTGATGGATATCTGTCATTCGTGTTCACGTAACGGGTTAGAAATGTAATTTAGGAAGGAATCGCGCTTACAGCAATGTACCGCATCGTCTAAGAATCGAGCGCATGATGCGAAATGTAATCTAAAATTATTGCCACCCTTTACAAAAACTACATCTCTCTCTCTATGTCTCACACACACGCGTTCCAACACGGCTCGGATCTGGAACCAGTAGAGTAGCATTCCCAGGTACTGATCGTGTATTTTACTTGCTTCAGATGCGCACTACAGTCTTGCTCTTAATATGA
>JAOTQY010000015.1:16601489-16612950 GCA_026413445.1 Dolichallabes microphthalmus
CCAAGTTGTTGTGCGGACTGGATATTCCGCTGTGGCGACCCCTTGCCGGAAGCAGCCGAAAGATCAACAACAACAACTAACATGAGTGTATACAGTAGCATACTCTCTACTACAGAACTGATTTATAGTCCTTTCTATACAGTATTGAAGCAAAGTAAGACTTTTTCCCCTGTACTATACATCCCAGTTAGCTGCTGTGCATCTGTTTATTATCTTGTGCATTTTGCAATGGCATTTTGGAAAACATTTCGCATTACACATTGTCAGGTGCGTTACACGCTTTGGGAGTCACTTCTGTAACGTCACATCAAGGCCTCGGAGAGCGCTGTTTAGTTCTACTGTACATTTAAAGTATATGACAACAATGACAGTAAAGCTCTTTAATCTCCACCTCCCCCCCCCTTCTGTCTGTTTTCTCCTTCCTGCGTTTCCACAGTTTGGTCCAATATGAAGCGATACAGCCTACACAGGGGGGCTATGAATTGAGAGTGCCTGTGACAGCTATTCGCAGGAACGTTCCAAACTGAAGTGTTGAAAAATAATTACTTCAGACCACTTTCTGTCAGGAGGCCGTCCTCTGGACACTCGAGATTCTTCACAATCTAATGTTTTCACAATCTAAAAAATGGCAGCTCACAACCAACACATTTCAGTTCAGCCTCTTCAGGTTCAAGTTGAAATGATAGTACTGTATATGGAGCGTCCATTAATAGTAAGCTGTGTCCCGCAAAGTGGGATCTGGAGAACACGTGGAATAATATGACAGAGGTAACATCGTAGCAGCCACTGTTGTTGTTGTTGTTGTTGTTGGTTTTCGCTTCACCTGCTCTCGATCTCCCCTGAAGACTCTTCATGATTATTCTTTGTAGCTGTCCCCTGTTATTAGTGTTTCGTGACACTAGTCAGTGCATGTTATAGCCTTTTATTTGGATGTGTGATTGCATGTTGAGGTTGCAAGCTGTTTCTCTGCTTCCCCAAGCTCTCATACATCCTAGTTTCTCATCTCCTACCGTCTCCTGATTTTGACCTCTGAGATATGAAAACAGATCCACTTCAGACAAACACATCTTCCTGTGTTCCAACCCCAGTTGACTTGGATGAACCGCAGTAAAGAGTCTGAGCAGGTACAGTACAGCCTGACTGGTTGGCGCAGTTTAGTTCGAACAGATGTTAAGCATATATTAGAAGTCTGTAATGCCGTTCTTCTGTTTGTGTGTGTGTGTGTGTGTGTGTGTGTGTGGGTGTGTGTGTGTGTGTGTGTGTGTGTGTGTGGGTGTGTGTGTGTGTGTGTGTGTGTGTGTGTGTGTGTGTGTGTGTGTGGGTGCAGGTTGGCACTGGCGAGATGGAGAGCCCCTCTGGTTTAAATGTGCTCTGACATTTCCTTAGTGCTCTTTCTTGCTCTATCTCTCTCCCTCTCTCTCCCTCTCTGTCCATCCACTCCTTTAGTGGCTGTGCGCTTCATAAATAAATGACCTCTCAGCCGAAAGCGCTCCGGCTCTATCTGCTGGTTCAGGAGTCTCTCTCTGAAAGGTCAGCAGCCGGGGGACCCGTGTGCGTCTAAGAAACAAATTAAGCGAGAGAGATGAATGCAAAGCAAAGCGCCCATGTTTATTGATGGCCACCATTTAGAGTCCCCGTGTGTAGTCTCATTTTTCAGCTGCTGCATTTATTTTTTTTATTTTTTTTTTGAAAATGAATTCAGGAACAGGAACGTTTCTCATTGAGGTGGTGATATTCACATGCGTCTCTGCTCAGAGCATGTCACAAATCACAGCAGATTTATGTATAATATATATAAATAATAATAAATAACAGATAAATCATAATAAATCATACCTTTTTCTACCCAATTCTGTCTGAGGGATGCATTTTATGTTATATTAAGGTTGATACAGGATACATTTATATACAGTGATATTATTAATTTAGATACAGATGTAAATATTCAGATAAATATAGATAAAATATATATATCATTTTTATTATATTGGATATACGGTACTAAAGATATATATTATATTATTACTATTTACTGTGTGTGTGTGTGTGTGTGTGAATACCTCTGTGAATGATGATCCCGTCTAAGCTAGCACGGATTCCGCTGCTGTCATTCCCATGAACATTCAGTGAGTGGAACGCCTCATCCTGGAAAATCAACAGACAACCCGTTCCTACTGTATGCAGGAACTGTACACACAATCATTCACAAACACCTCTTGCACATTACAGAAACTCGTCTGGGAGTTATTGATACATTCCCCGGTACAGTCCAGTCCAGTCCATTTGCACATGTTTAGGCTGTTAAAGGAGTTCCTGGGAGGCCAGCGTTTCAGATGTGAAGCAGGCAGTCTTTTTCTACCTTGATGTATCCAACCTCTAGTCAAACGCTGGGATAAGTGCATTAGTGTAGCAGGGGATTATATAAAGGAATAAAGAAGTTTTACTCTCAAAACTGTGTTCTGTTATTCTGCACAATAAAAAGTCCTGGTTTGACTTGAACACTGCTGATATTATACTGTATGTGCTATACTTTAAGCAGCAGTGAATTATTAGAAATGATAACAAAACCAAAATATATTATTAGCAGAGGTTTCAACAGAAATATCTGTTGTCAATATGGAGTTCTATATAAATGTCGTTTTTGTAGCAGAAAACATATTTAATTTCAAGCATGAACTTTATACTATCCAATAAAACAATATACATTATACATTAAAACATGTAGACTTATGTATGAATATTAATCCATTATTATAATTATAATATTATACAAATTAATAGTATATTAATATACTATTTCATAAATATCATGTTCACATTCTAGCAGAAACAAGATGTTCAAATGTACATAATACTTTATATGAAATATTTATTGAACTCTAATATTAAAGGATAAAACAACCGCCTGTATCTAGATCATTTGATGGGTTGTGCTGTTGCAGTGCGATCGGCTGAACAGTTCTCTGCATTGCAACGAGCAGGTGTACAGGTGTGTACAGGTGTGTACAGGTGTGTACCTATCACACTGGCTATCTATTCTGGTATTCTACATTCTAATCCCAAGGATAAAACTGTTATATGAAGCACCGTGTACATTTACTACTTTTTCTGAATGCAGATTTTACATTATGATCCAAACAGAAATTCAATCCATATTATTATTATTGTTATTATTATTATTATTATTATTATTATTATTATAGTTATTATTAATTCAAAGATTGCACTCAGTTATGCACCACTAAATATATGTCTGTACTGTATATGATGAGCACATCATGTACACTATATAAAGCATGTCTAATAAAACATATCTCAGGCAGTACACTGCACAGAGCCTGCTGCTTACCGAAGCGTGTGTCCCTGAAGGGTCGAGGTGAAGAGTGGAGGACAGGAATTAAGGCAGGATAAATGAGGCTCTATTTCCTTATGGTGAAACTGGGTTTATAAGGTTCAAGAGCCTCTCACGACACCACGACTCTGGCATTTTGTAGTGCCCTTTGAATGTGTGGGTGCTGCGTGTGTATGTGTGTGTGCAGTCATTTAGCTTTTCTTTTTTTCTTTTTTTTAAGCAGGTGATGTGTAAAAATTAACTTTGCATAATATTTCAAGCCATGACATGTTTAGGTGTTTGCATAGTCTTTACTTATTTTTAAAGACATATTTAGCTAACAATTAAGGGTAACTTATAGATGCTGGATGTTTGGTTCAGCACTATTGTAGATACTTGGTTTAATTAAACTGCATAATGCACACGACATATTCTCATAAATTCGACTGTTTTATATGTAAAATCTGACATGTGGTTATCATGTCTGTAATTTCAGTCTCAGTCTTTAGGCAATAAACAATAGCTGTTAAAGTCTTTAGCTCTAAGAATTTTTTCTCTCTTTAGTATACAGTATATAAAACTGCAATATACAGTGCTGTGCATGAAATGATGTACATTACATTAAAGACATGGGAACAAATATTTTACTGCAATAGTCTGCAAAGTTTGCTAAAGATACCAGTTAAAAACTAACTAAAGATACCAGTTAAAAATGATTTGTTTATGTCACAGTCTCAGCAGCAACCTCATTTCCCCTCTTGTCTGTTCCAAAACCACTCAGCGTTCAGCATCACTAGTTTAATAACCACCGGCTTGATCATCTGTCATCACCTGCACCTGTTTCTCACTGGTTCATGCCTTGAGTGTGGCTCATATGTCTGAAACTGCTCAGGTACAGGGACTGAAGGGACTGAGAGTCAAAAACTTGTCAAAGTCCTTCAGGAAGCCAGCAAGAATGCAAGAAAGTCTTACTCTCTGGAAGCCAAATTTGAAGAAATGAAGGGTGGCTCAAGACCTACTGTACTATACAGAATGTTATCGAAAACCACAGATGCATGTTTGTTTGAGACGATGAACAACTTGATATGTTTTGAAGTGTCTGTTTCACGAGATCCTCTTGTACAGCTAACTAACAAACTTTGCATTTTGGTGGGAAAAAAAGTACAATTTCTTAATTTTTTATTGTTTTGTTGAATCATCATAATTCCTGACTTGTCATGATTTTGAGGTTGGGGTTAAACCGGCAGGTGTTAAACACTGGTCACAATGCGTTCTTGTCAAGTACAGTACAAACAACACTATTTTGTTACCTAGATAGCCTGCTATAATAATGACATCATATTAATATTTACACGGATACGCCTGCATGCGCCTGTATGAATATACATACTGTACATATACACACGGCTTCGAATTAGACTTTCTGAAAAGTAAAGTTCGCCGAAAGGGAAAAGGAAATGCATAATTGTGGTGTGTTTATATCATAAATGTATTCGTTAAGTATCCCTATCTCCAGGAGCTCAACTTCCTGTTTGTCAGCTTGCCTTCGCCACCCACAGCCACATAATAAATTCTTCTGATCTTTTATGCAGCTTTTCCTGCAAGAGATGCATTTGGGGCAGATTTCCGCACGTCCCCGAGTGTCACTAATGTTTTTCATGTTGTTTAAACCCTAGCACACTTTTGAAATGAAGAAAATTGTGCCAAATTTTTTTAATAAATTTAAATCTGTTGATGTGGGTGTTCTAGGTTTGGGCATACCTTCGGATTTGCCTAAAGCCTCTTTGTGTCGCGGACTATTGTTTATGCCATGCAAAGTGAGCACCTTGTGAAAACACTGCCTGGAGACCATATAAACAAGTTGAGCTCTTTGAAACGCAAATACGGAGCACTTTGGAAGAACGCTTTGGGTTAGCGTTGTCTTGCTGATCAAAGGTCCGGGTTCAGGCTGTGTACTGTATGCAAGAAGCCAGGTGCTGAAAATACTGGATAAAATGACACAACTATACCAAATAAGAAATTTTGAATATATATATATATATATATAATTGCTACATGTAAATAAAATTCTACATCTGTGTATGTATGTCAGATTGGGTGCCATCCCCTTTATTAGGAACACCTATACACATGCTTATCCAATCAGCTAATCATGTGACAGCAGTGAAATTTAATAAATCATACATGTACGGGCTGAGATCTTTAGTAAATGTTATATTTAGAAGCAGCATCAGAGGAAGAAATGTCTTCTCTGTGACTTTGACCATAGTATAGTTGTTGGTGCCAGATGGGCTGGCTTGAGTATTTCAGAAACTGTAGATCCCATGGGATTTACACACACAACAGTCTCTAGAGTTTACACAGAAATTATACAAAATTGTCCAGTGAGGCCTGGAGCAAGCTGGCAGGTCTGAGACTGGTCTGAGCTGACAGGCTGGCTATGGCAACTCAAATAACCATGAAACTGAATGAGCAAAACTGGATAATGAGTTTTCAATCCTCACCTGTCTAGTTTTGCTGTCTGTTTTGTGTCTGTGACCACTGTATCTTCTATCTTCAGATTCCTGTTTGTAGCTAGCACTAGTGGAACCTGGTGTGCTTTTCTGCTCACCACAGTTGTCATGTTTTCGTCTTCTTCTTCTTCTTTTTCTTCTTCGCATTACCATAGCCTCCTGTCAGACCTGGTCATTCGATTCAAACTTTATTGGTATGGATATGAAAGGCTGCATTATTGCCAAAGTAAGCAAATAAATCAACAGATGCTAACAGTCTTAACATTCACTGTGCTTATACAAGAGACACACATACACTCGTCGAAATTAGAGAAATCAAATAGACAGATAGATCTCATTAACAAGAAACTCCATCCAAAGAAACGCTGCTCACTGGATTTTTTTCCTTTTATTTTTGTTTGTTTGTTTGTTTGTTTGTTGCTTGCACCTGTCTTTGTAAAATCTAGAGGTTTTGTGTGAAAATCCTACGAGATCAGCAGCTTCAAAAATACTCAAACCAGAACATCTAACACCAACAACCATGTCATAGCAGCAGTTTCTGTACTGATCTAGGTGTTATATGTAGATCTAGGTGTTATACTGTATGTCTGAAAATGTAGCTGTGATCTGTGTTTATTAATTACCACACTGCAGGGTAAGACTGTAGAGGGCCAAGGATGGAACCATGTAGTACATCCTGATAAACAGTAACTGTATATGATTTGAGACTAGCACTGTCTGTTGGGTAAGCTCTGAGTTACATTCAAGGGGTACTGTAGATACAGTACAGTACATAAGTAACAGAAGTCATTAATCAGATGTTAAACAACTGGTAGATAGAAAAGTAATAAGTTGTAGCAAGCCAAGAGTTAGCAGCAGAAAGGAGGCATTTAGTACTTTGCCATGGGTGCATTCAGTACCATCATGGGAATGAAAGGCAGATTGGAAAGGCCAAAGCAAATGAGAAATGAGACACAACGACAGAGAAAAACAATAGGATTTATCCCTTTATTCACTATAAGATCAAAGTTCTGTAAGATCAAAAGAGTATTTGAAAACTATAGTATTACTTACTTCTACTACTACTAACAACAACAACAACAACAACAACAACAACAACAACAACAACAACAACAACAATAATAATAATAATAATATCTGTGATCTTCATTAATTCAAAGTCTTAAGCTTTTGCCAGAGGTTTGTGTCTGCGGGAGGCTGGTTTTAGGGTGAAACAACAGCGACCTCTAATGGCTTTCTCTCTCTCTCTCTCTCTCTCTCTCAGACACACACACACACACACACACACACATAAACCATAAACAGTATGAAATGATTTTTAAGACTGTATGTGACATAAATAAATAAATAAATAAAATTTGAAATAATTATTCCCAAAATGTTGTACCAATAGTAAGATTTACTCTAAGGTTAATTTATATAATGAGAATAATATAAAACTTTACAAAGGAAATATGAGACTATAGTACAAGGAACATGCTGTAGAAGGATGGGTGACAACTGTGTCATAAATATTATTTATGATTAATTATTGTTGTTACTATCTATTATTTTTTCTGCAGAGGTTACACGTGTCAGATGAGGGTGTAAGGTGCGAGCACTTTGTGATTGAGGGATTTCGGTCCCCCGTTGATAAACAGTGTATTTCCGTAATCAACCAATTAATAGATGGTTAATTAACAGATCAACCAATTAATACTTTAAACATATAAGGACAAGTTTTCCATTACTTCACATTTAACATTTTACATTACTATACTACAGTTTGTTTCCCCAAAAAGACCCACAAAATGTAATACACGTGAAATAAATGATATTATAGGTAACAGACTTAAAAATAAAAACAGTTACTCTTGTTTGTTATGGCTGCTCTTACCTCTGTAGTCTGCTTTCCCAGTGTACAGTGTGTGTTTAGGTCAATAGGTGTGTATCTGTTGTCTCGTGGGACATGAATAAGAGTGGACAGAGCCCAGGAAGGGGTGGACATCCTCCCTGTGGTCAGCACTCTCCTGCTTCTTTTAGCCAAAGTGACATTATGGGGACAAAGCAGCGTCCAGCCGCGTTACACTCACACCACAGAGACCAAACACTAGCTATGACATAACTGCAGGACATGAGAAAACTGCGAACATGTGAGTGCTGAAGGAAGTGCTGAGATGGACAAGTCAAACTAAGGTACAGGCCAAGAGCAAACTCTTTCTTAATGCATTTTCTAATTATAATTGTTATTTCTTTTATAGTTTATTATAGTTGATTCATGTTTGCCCAATAGTGAAAATTAGCCTTCTTATTATGCTGAGAATCATGTAATTGTTAATACAAAAATTATATATATATAAACATTTTCAAAAATAAGTTATCTGTGAAACACAAAAGGCTGTCAGTGTGAGACGGGATGCGATCCTGTCGTTGATAATGAGTACAAGGCAAACACTACAGGTTAATGCAGAGCTTTTCTGACTGTCTCAGATGAAACAGCATGAGTCACGTAATAATATCCACAGATGTAATTGTAAATGCACAGATGTTATTTATTCCTAACTGAAGGTAGTGACTCTACATCATCAAGAACACCTGGTGTCTGAAAAGTTGAATTTAGTCCATGTCATGTCAAACACATGCTGGGTCTATTGCAGAGTCTAAAGGAAACATTCCCAGTAATCTGTCATGTGTCCACACTGTTAGTTAGATTTCCAGAGGCAAAGTAATATCTAGCTTTCTTTCACTGTTTTAACCCAGTGAGACTGTCCTGAGCTTAAAGACCCCCAGGGGATTTTTGATTTGGTGTTTCTGGTAGACAATTCATGGCACATGGACACACTGACACTTAATCTACAAGGTAAAGACCCTGCCAATATTTAACAAACTCAGCCTGTACAAGACATCTAAAGAGTGATAACTGACCAATCTTCCTTCAGTTTTAAACATCAGGACCCTTAAATATTTCATACTATTCATTACTTATTGCAAATCCACACCAGAGTCTTTTGGGCAGACTCTACAAATAAAAAGGTCATAAATTATGGTGCTAGATAACACCTTTACTACTGAATCAGACTTTTAAAAAGAATCACTTTTAGCAGATGAATCTACATGTCAACAAGAGATCATTGAATTTTCTAAAGATAAGAGACTTAACCCTGTTTTGCAGAAAGGAACCTTGATGAAGAAGCATGCCAATGCGAAACAAGCAGCACTAAGACTACTATCAATCTTAGGGTCAGGCTATGTTTATAAATCAGTTTTATCAATGCTGAGGCATGTGGAATTTAAAACACTGCACTGTTCTTACCAACACGGGTGTGAAAAGACCTGTGCTACAAGTAACCACAACTAAAAAACAGGCTAGATTTAATGGAACAGAAGGAGTGCCAAAAGTCCCACAGCGTCAAAATTACTAGGTAATGAATAGGGGTTGAACTCGTGCAAACTGTCTTCTGTCATCCTACACAGCAATGTGGTACTCTTCCTTTCTCCACATGCCTGACTGATTTGCCAGCTTATAACTCTACAAATCTTTTTTTTTAAAGTAATAGCCATAATATAACATGACTGTGTTTCTTTATACTGAGAAACATATGCACAAAAAGTCTGTAGGATTATTATTATTATTATTATTTTTCACTCGCACACTCATCGTTTATACTGCTTGATCCCAGGAGACAGGGTGCCTATCCATCGCAGGGCACACACACTCATACACTCATTCACACACTATGGACAATTTGGGAATGCCTAATCTGCATTTCTTTGGACTGTGGGAGGAAACCATACACCCAGAGGAAAAGCATCAAACACAGGGAGAGCATACAAACTTCATGCACACAGACCTGAGGCAGGAATCGAACACGGACCCTAAAGGTACAAGTGCTAACCACCACACCACCGTGCTGCCCTATTATTATTATTGTTATTATTATTATACTACATAATCATGCTATCGAGTATAGTGATATCCGTTATTATTTACCTCGCTTCATTGCTTTCATGAAGGAGGCAGTGACTGCATCCCTAATCGCTACACAAGGAAATCCACGCAATCAATAAAATCATGCAATCAAAATTCTAATTAAATGCTCACTGAGACTTAATAGCCTGCTCAAAGTACATAGCTCTAATGCACCTTAAATGCAGATGAACAGCTTACTATGATGATATTCAGTGACCCCAAAAATGTATTTGGATTTAAGCCACACATACAATTTTATTAATATTCAATAATATTCAGTGATTTCATGCCAAACCAAGAAGCATTTATTTTAATAGAACAAATGTTAAGTTGAAAAATGTAAAATAACGAGTACTGTATATTGTTCAAAATGATAGAAAAATAATTACACTTGTAAACCTATACAGGTTGTTATAGTTAATATGATGTGCTAAACACTGTGCGTGTGTATGAAATTAAGGCTACCGTAGCTGACTATATACATCCACTATAAAATTCCTTGCAAACAGCTGGTTAACATTAGTGGTAAAAGGGTGACAAAGCAGACAGAATTAAATATAGACAAGCAGTCTAGTATCAACTGTTTGATTAAACCATGCCAGGATTCCCCCAATCATCAAATAAAAAAAGATGCAAAACATTTCAAATGATTCAAATCAAATACGTGCACAACTGTACAAGGGGTGTTCAAGTGAAACCAGGACTTTTGATGTCAGATGTCAGTGTTTTGAGGCCAGAAATGCTGGCCTCTTAGGAACTCCTTTATTCAATTCAATTCAATTGTATGTGTATAGCACTTTTAACAATTGACATTGTCGCAAAGCAGCTTTACACAATCAAAATAATCTTTGTATGACATGTGAATCTGATTGAATCAATATGATAAGATTGTCCCTGATGAGCAAGCCGAGGACGACTGCGACAGTGGCAAGGAAAAACTCCCTGAGAAATCTTGAGAGGAACCAGACTCAACAGGGAACCCATCCTCATTTGGGTGAAATGGATAGCAGGGATTGATCTGCATCATACTGTGTGAGACTAGAAGTTCAGTATAACAGGAGATGTGTTTAAGTTAATATGGATTCCAGTTCGTTGTTGGAGGCTCAGGTAGACTGTCACTCCAGTCCTGAACTATCGAGCGACTGAGTCATGACTCCTCAGCTGTCAACATCAGCCGAGGCCAGGACTGTCTTTGTTGAAAAGTGGAACCGTCCCCAGTCACCACACGCATCCCAGGCAGACCACACCATGCGATGAGATCTCCAGCCAGAACGAGTCAGACAGGTCCAGGGGGCAGAGGGGGTCTGGATCACTGGCAGCTCAGGAGCGACATGTATAACTCCACAAAGAGACAGGTAGAGGGAAAGAGAGTGAGGAAGAGAGTGAGGAGAAGAGAGAGAAGAGGAGAGAGCAGAAGAGTTAGGAGAGATGGCAGTTAGGCATGGTCACTGTCACACAATGTATTAAGTGAATGTATATTTAATGCAGAGTGCAAGCAGGGAACTAACTAAGCAGGACTAACTATGACAGCATAACGTAAAGGGAGAGCCAGAAGGAAACAAAGACATGAGGGGTCCCTGAGATGTAACGTGACCAATCACTTCACCGTCAACAAACCTGAGTGATCAATGAGAGTGAGGAAGACAGCATCTAAACATACCAGTTCAC
>JAOTQY010000015.1:16642167-16654161 GCA_026413445.1 Dolichallabes microphthalmus
ATTTATGTTGCATGTAGCACCTTGGTCGTGGAGGAACGTTGTTTCGTTTCACTGTGTACTAACTGTATATGGTTGAAGTGACAATAAAGCCTACTTGAACTTGAAATTCCTGAGCCAGACACTGAAGTATTAATAATTTTACAGGTGTTCAGATATTCAGAGACCTAAAGCAGTTAATGATAATTTAACATATCAAGAAGAATGACATTATAGTGAATTTTAAATATATAGTGTGCACATCCTCTGCCTTGTCTTAGTGTCAGGGTACAGTGCGATGTCAGGAGCAGGGGGAGATACAGCAGTTGCGCGCACAGCTGCAACGGACACAAGACTCCCTACATGCACAAGAGCTGGAGCTGGAGAGGTTAAGGCTGCTGCAGGATGAACTGGGAGACTCTCGCAGAGAACAGCAGGTCAGCTGCGGCGCTGCAGCTCACGCTTCTGGCCAGGTAGTGCCAGACAGGGTCAAGGATTATGTAAAATATGCACCGATATTGATATCCAGTACTACTATGATTGAGGGACCTGGTTACACCAGAAGAAATAATTTTATATTTATATTAGTTTCTTTTTGCCAGTGTCTGTAATTACTAAAGCATTCTGCACCGTCAATATGAAATGTAAAAAAAAAAGGTGATGTTGATAAATAGTTGCAATAAACAGCAGCAGCAAAACTCATTTGGTTTGTTCATAGTAGTGGAAATCATGATACTGTATTGGTGCAGCTTGTACTAGTGATGGCTGCTATGTTAGGATAGTTTGTAGAATGAAAGAATTATCTGTATGTCGCTGGCTTGCTTGCTTCAGTGATGTATTGCCTGGGCAAGTGAGAATGAGGAGCGTTTCATATGGTTTGTCTCTGATTAGTTTTTGAGTGAAGAGCGGGAGGAGCTGAGAGCTACACTGGATTCTCAGGATCAATTTGTCAGGAGCTCAGAACTGCAGCAACAGCAGCTGCGCAACGAGGTGGCTCGCCTGAACCAGGCACTGCAGGCCAAGGAACATATCATCAGGTACACACTATTGACATGCTCCTGTTTGGCAGAAATGTTTTAGATTTATTTATTTTATTTTTTTAACAAATACGGCCAGTATTTTTTGCCACCGAATATGTGCTACATACAGTTTTGTTCGAAAGTCTTAAACACATGCAAATAACTAATATAAAATAAGTATACCTTCTGAAAAAAGTCCTCTAATTAAATAAAGTCAGTATTTAGCATGACAACACTTTTGAGGACTCTTTAGTCTCCATTTGTGCAGTTTTGTATTATAATTTTAATAGTGCCTACTAAGGTTAATTGGCATTCTACAGAACCACTAACGTCTTCTGACGGTCCGCATGCAAACCCATCAGCTTCCATTTAGTTTTTTTTGTCTGAAAAGAGGTTTTCTTATATAATACACAGCTTTATTTTTTAATGTTTTAATTGTTGTGTTTTTGTACTAACACAACAATTAAATCCTAAAATAAAATAAAAATAATCCATAGAAAAGTCTGTACTAAAAACACTGGATATGTAAGACTTTGGCACAGTAGTGTGTTCCACCAGCTTTCATATTTTAACATTTGAGTTAATAAATGTCAGTGTGATAATAACCTGTAGATCAATTATACAGTATACTGTATGTCCTTTTGCTTTAACTGCAGATCTCTGGAGGAGTGTCTTTCCTCTCGTAGTTCTCCAGGCCTGGCGTCTGTCAGACAGGAACTAGAGAAGGTTGTCACCAAACTACACGGCTCTCAAACCTGTGAGGCACACCTGAAATCAGAGATCACCCGACTCAGAGAAAAGCAAGTTGCTTGGATTTTTCTAATCCGTAGGGTTTTTTTTTTTTTTTTTTTAATTAATTAATGTTGTACCAGTTGAGAGATGGCTATGTTGCTAGTTCCAGCTTTTTGACAGGCTTGAAAGTGTACGGAGGCAGAAAGCAGAAGTAAGTAAGAAAGAACAGGAATGGAGAAAACTGGAAGAGGAGCATGCTCACTCTGTGACTGAAGTCAAGCGGGTAAATTAAGAACAGTGTAACACAGTATTTCAGGGTAGTCCTAATGCTTTGTTGTTTTGCCAAAATGGGTAAATGTATTTTTTCCCCCGGTCAATCTCTGTGTTAGCTGCGTGAAGAGCTTCTGCAGGCTGAGCAGAGTCGTCATGCTGAGGTAGAGGCAATGAGGAAAGAGGTGTCACACCTCACGAGCGAACTACACCAGCGTGACATCACCATCGCCACCCTCACTGGATCTGCCTCCAGTGTAGAGCGCCAGTTGCGGGCGGAGGTGGAGCGGGCAGAACGGCGTGCAGCAGAGCTCAAGGTATAGTCCTTTTAGAGACCAATGGTCTCGAGTTAAAGTCATCCAGAAATTTGTTCTCATTTTATGTCTACTGCAGATGACACAAGTACAGCTGGAAACTCTAAAGCTGGAGAATCAGCACTTAACTGACCTGCTAGAGAGAGTGGAGTCACGATCTCCAAAGGTACATACTACCATCTTTAAATAAAAATAATGCTGTTTGTCTTGGCACTTCTTATTTTTTCTTCATACTCTTTCTCTCTCTCTCTCTCTCTCTCTCTCTCTCTCTCTCTCTCCCAGAGGACAGATGGAGAACTGGCAAGTTTGAGGGACAGTTATGTTTCCTCTCTGAACAGCCTTGAGCAAGAAAATCAGCAGCTAAGGCAGGATCTGGCAGAGGTTCGTGCTCGTATGGAGGCCAGCAACCAGATGTGGCAGGACAAGTATGAGAGAGCACTGATGCAGAGCCACAACAAGAATGCACACTCCCATGACAGGTACTCAAAGCAAATCAAAGCAATGTGCACATAACAATAGAACATTACTAATAGAACAAACATAGACTGTTACTCAGCTACTGTTGAGTAATAGTCTGTTATTACTTCTATGCATCTGTAACACTGAATCCAGAAAATGCAATATTAGAGCCAGCTTTGAGATGCATTATCTCAAAAAGGTGGGTCGCACCATAGTCAGTAAAAATAACATAATATTGGAGCATGTGGAGAAGTTAATTTTAGTCTTATGAGGCCAGACACTCGTCTGCTCAATTAGGGGAAAGACCCATAAACTCAAAACAGATAGTCATGCTGTTGTTTTTAAAACATGCTCACTGTTAAAATCTGACAAACTGTTTATGTACTGTATAATTTGTGGTCTTTGACAGACTACAAACATCATTTTGCATCAGAAAGGAAAACATCATGTCTGATATTAATGAAGTAATTCTCAGGGCTCTGTGCTGCATATAAGACAAACTTACAAGTATGTTGAAAACTATGGCCTGCTTTCCTCATGCCCATTCCCACTCTGCAATATTCAATAAGAAGTTTATTATAACAGGTTATCGCCACATACCCTTGTTTTGGTTCTCTGTTCAGAGCATATTAGTCACTTCCTCCAATTGTTCTGTGTTACAGGTGTGAGGAGGAGCTGAAAGCCATGAAGAGCCGTTTGCAGGAAAGCTCCTCGCATTATGAGCTTCAGGTCCAGTCACTCCTCAAGCAACTGGAAGACCTATCATCCTCCTCGTCCCCCCACCGACCCGATGGCCAATCGCAGGAGAGCAGACCTGCCATCTCACCAACACTGTCTGCTTCCTCTTCCAGATCCTCATCTTCCTCAGCCAGTAAGGCCAGAAAGATAGTGGCTCTGCTGAGCACTGCAGCTGAAGATGAGAGGTTGCAGGGGTCAGGTTCTACTGGAGACCCGTTGCATTTGGTCAGTTTTAGAAAGTGGTGCTCTGCTACAGAGATAAAGATATATACACAAACTATAATGTACATCTCTCTCTCTCTCTCTCTCTCTCTCTCTCTCTTTGGTTTGCAGGAGCATTTTGCAGGTTCTCCAGCAGGTTCCGTGACTTCTCATTTTGTAGAAGAAGAGACACAGCGTTCTCAGGAGCTCCTGCAGCGTCTAGATGTCCATATCCATAGTATGAAGCAGGAGAATGCGAAGACTGTCCGCAAGTACCTAGCCAAAGGCAGCAGCCCCCGCAACTCACACTGACCCCACACACGTACACACAAAGTGCCTTTCAAGATTCAGCCAAGATATTTAATTTGTACTCCCGGTCATGGAGGTTAAAATCATTGTCAGTTAATATGATTATTGCCAAAGGAAGGAAAAAAATGGCCAATCCGATATGGACCGTTGAAGCATACAATACCTCTGTAGCTATTGCACTAGTGAATGACCTGGACCTTCATTATGACTCAATCATTTTAACTCTTGGCCTCTGATTGACCAGGTTCGGTGCTGTGACTGAAGTCTGACTTTTTATTATGTAGCACTTTAGAACAATGTTTTTCCATGCATTTTTTTTCTCACTTGTGTCCTATCTCTCTCTTTCTTTCACACAATCTCTCTCCATTTAATACAATCCATTTTTATGTGTACAATTAACAAATTTGTGAAAAGTTTTTACAATTTTCTGAGTTATAGTGAAGAATTACTGTATTAAATGAGCTTGTGTTGACAGTACGTTTATAGGAGTGTATGTGTTTATGTGACGTGTTTATGACTCATCGTCTGTGTCGTTGTGAGCTTTTGGAGAAATGCGTCTGCGCAAGGACTATAACGTGTGTTCTCAGGGCCCACTTCAACATGCAGTGCTGTTCAGCTGATATACACAGCAAATACACACACATTCAGCAGATGCACTCACTTGCATAAGCAACAGGTTATCAAGCAATGAGTAAAACATCAATAAACAAATAACTGTTCATGTGGGTTACTAGTGGTCCAGCTTCAACTAGAAAACTTATTTGAAATGCCTAACTTAAAGCATTTTTAATAGAAAATTCTCAACATATTTTCAGTTTCCTATCAGTCGAATTATTTGGATTTGTCCTTTCTTTCTCAGATAATCATTTCTGTAAAATTGTCAACATTTACATCAAACCTGTGATGCTGATTTTATGGGATACTGACAATATAACAGAATTCTGTGGGCCAAATACATTCTCCAAAATGAATTACAAAGATTCACCACAGGTTAGGTCAGCTAGATACTAAATAAAAAAAGTCTGGATTAGTAATAATAACTCGAACAGTTTGTCTGTGGGAAAATGGACATTGTATAGAGAGGACGGTATGAAGAAGAAAAAAAGAAGAAACAAAATTTTTTAATGGTATATTAGTTGCCAAAACACAGAGCAAAAGTACAACATTTAAGCCTTGTCTATTGTCAATATGACTACTTATACACCAACTTGTACAGGAGGAGGGTGAGTGAAAAATTATCTGCACTTTGGTTGTAGAATTTAATTTGAATTAACTTTTAGAAAAGACAAATACATTTTCAACATAATCTTCTTGCTTTTTAGTGCACTTTGAAAAAAATGTTACAGGCTGAGCTATGAACGCACCACTTTCTTCACCTCATCAAATGTGAATCCTGGTCCTTGTAGGTCTGCTTTCAGGGGACCAAACAGGAGAATGCTTTAACACCTCAAAATGAAGTTTTTCCAAGTGTCGACAGTGTGGAGAGAAGTGTGTGTGTGTGTGTGTGTGTGTGTCTGTCTTGGAGTAGGCATTAAACTATGTTCTCTATAAAGTATACACCCCCAGTTAAACATGCAGGCTCCAATAATTGTGGATTTAATGTCGGCTTCTTTTGAATATCCTTTAATACTTGCTGCTCTGGTGTAATAAATACACACTGCAATGTTCTAATGAAAATAGGCATGTACTGTTGAAAAGTCCTGTGGTAAAGTAAGTTATATGCCACGTGTGCATCATGTGTCAAGAGCGCACGTAACAGACCTCCATCACTGTTTCTGCCTAATGCCTGTTTTGCCAAACTATGTAATCTTGGTCAGTCCACAGCATTTCACTATAAGAAGGCCGTGCCAGAGCTGTCTTCTATCCCCAAACAATGCCATACATCATAAGAGCAGTATGTTAATGACATCCATATGGGGTTGTGCGTTTGCAATGTGGCCAGAAAGACCATTACTGATGTGATGCACAGAGGGGGGGAAAAAATCATATTTATAGAAGCTGTGATCCAATACTGGCATTAAAAGAGAAACACTGCTTTAGCCATAATGACGTACAAGTGAAATAGGGTAAAATGATCCCAGATCTGATTTGTGGTGGAATGTGTGGGCTTTTCCCCCTTTTTTCATTGCTTGAGTCTTCATTTCCTAAGATTACCAAGTACTGGAAGTATGCTTAGCTAGGCTTTAGTCCAACACTTTTCCGAATGGTATTTGGTAACCCAGGCTACCACAGCCGCGAGGCCCAACAAACAATGTTGAGGAATTTGGCAGTGTAGACATAGACACACACTCAAGCAGAAAGCAAAACATATTTTTATTTAAAACATTATTTTAAAGTCATAATGAGTTGCTCAAATATTTAAGTGACATTGGAATGAAGACCTGACCAAGAAAGTATCCTGTCAGGATTAGTCCTTGATGCTGTGGATTTATTTGCCTGCTTTGCTTTATTTTAAAGAATGTTTGGAAATTGTCTAATAAATACCATCTGTTTTTAAATTAGGACACATTTATTATAACAGTATCCTAAGCTTGGTTTCCAGGCACACATTCAGGTCAAAGGGAAGTGGCCTTTTCCTTTATGTTGTGACATTTTAGATGGCATATGCTATAGGCAATACAGTGTATGAAAACTCAGACTTTATCTTTTGAGGTCTTTATTGTTCCCCCAATAGAGGGCGCCAGGATGATGACTAACTTCTCAGCTCATGCAGTTACCTTACCGTAAATCACCAGTTGCTAACACCGTCACAGAGGAATGCAGTGAATTGAAATAAAAATGTTATCGATCAGATACAAAATAATTCTTTATGTGGCAGAATAGTATGAATCTAAAGGCAGCTGTACTTTTGGAAGCAAGATTGTGCTGTTGTAACACAAAGCAAAGCCTCTACAAAACACAAAGCGTCCAGGGGTCATCAACATGTGAACTGGAGTCCACATGCATGCATAGGAAAGTATATTGGTGGTCAAAATTTAGTACTTAAATACAGTCTCTAGGCCAATCATGCATCCATCCATTGCCTGTAGTGCTTATCATGTTAAGGTTTGCAGGGCATCTGGAGCTTGTATCAGGAAACTGGGGCACAAAGTGTGATCAACTCTGGATAAGGTGCCAACTCATGGACCAGACATTATATTTACATTTGGTTTGATGATTATTTTCTATGTAATAGACATGGTGTCATGTTGTATCTGCTATGTTTGCTGGATTGCACCTAAATTTTATTGACTGTAATGACCAAAAAAATAAATAAAAGAATGAGTAAATATGGAAGCAGGCAAAACTGTTGTTAATCTTGTTAATCAGGTGAATAAAACAAAACATATCAACTTTGTTTGTCTTATTTATAGCCATAAACTAATCATTAGTCATGGGACTACTAGTTAATGTTAGAGCTGTCAGTCCTTAACAAGAAGTATGACTGCAAAGTATTTCCAGCAGATGTGCTTCACACTTATCAGTGCTGATGTGTCACGTGTGTGCATCATTGGATTTCACCATCATTCTTTTTACTGAACAAGTCTGGGGCGTTGTCAGAGCGCAGCTGGATTAAGAATATTCACATCTGTCTTCTCAGATGGACAGACAGACGTGTTCCAGCGAGCGCTGTGCAAAGCACGCGTCTTTCTTTTCGGCTCCTGGTGTCACCTCCCTTCCTCAAAATGCCTAAACACTGATTCTGCCAAATAACAGTCCTCTTTAATCTCTCCATGTGCAGTCACACATGCAATCCGACATATCCAAAATTGCCACACCTGCTTGTTGTTACCCAGCATTCAAAACATATCCACAAATCAGATGTGATTTGGTTGTGTGGAAATGTTTGTACGGGGGGTTCTTTGTCAAACTGAGGAACAAAGAAGATTTCAAGAAGCAATGAAAGCTGCATACTTAACTAATCACCCAGGCACAGTTAATGGAGAATAACGGATAGAGAGCTGGAATTAAACATTACTACATTGCTCAGTGTAATAGTGGGCTTTCTCTCTCATCACATGGTCTATGGAAATAGGCATTTAAACTATTAGCTAACATCCCGGTCTTGGAAATCAGACAGACATGTTTCTACCCAGAAATGACAAAACTCTTGCAAAGAGCTGGTTCTCATAATATGCATAAACCTGCATGCATGCACACACAGCTATGCAAAATAAATAAATAAAAAAGAGTTTGGATAAAAAGTTCAAGGTTTTTATAAAATGTGCAGCCTTGGGAAGGGAAGAGAATTCTGAGGCTCAGAGGGATTTTGTAGGACCAGATGCCTGCTGCATCTTTGTTCGATGTGGCACAGCAGGTTGTTTTCCTCCTTAGGTTTTCCTCATTCCATAAATTTACCGTTTGCAAAGCCGCTTAACACAAGTCTTTTTCTCAATAGTATCATTTTAAATATGGTTATCAGTATGCTGCAAATGCTTTGCCGGTTATATTTTTAGCCACAACAACTTCTCTTCAAGGTCTTGGGCTATACTACTATCCTTATCGAGGATGAGTTAACTCTGAAAACTCTGAATGGAGAAGGAAGTGTGTCTACCAAACTTGCATGGTATTTCTTTATCTCAATTTACACTCTTGATTACTCAAGTCTTGATTACTGATTACTCAAGTCTGACACTAATCAAGTTCACATGGAGTTCCTTAGCAGGGCCAATGTTTTGCGAGTGAGTGGTGCTTGGGGATATCACCAACATGTGGTACTTCAGTCTTCTCTTAAAGTATTGGCAAAAGTAGTGCATTTTTTTCTTCTAAACACATTGTGAATTTAATAGGACCCCCGCAGTTAATATTTGGCCAAGGCTTCCTTGCTGAAACAGCAGAGTCTCTTTTTTGTCTGAAAGAACTGGATAACTTTTGTATTGGAATCTTGGACCATACTTCCAGGCAAAACATTTCATGCTCTTTCATACTATTTATTTTATTATACTGAAAGCAGTCCAATGTTAGATTGTTAGTTCTGTATTTGACCCTCTTTAATTCAGACCAGAGATTTTTAATTAAATCAAGACTCAAATAGTCATTATAACAGTGACTTTGTGTTTCTGTAAATATTTCTCTGTCTGTTTTAATATCTTGTAGGGGTAGTGCCAAGGATAAGTTGTCAGACTACTGATCAGAAGGTCAGGAGTTTAAACTCCAGCAACGCCAAGTTGCCACTGTTGGGCCATTGAGCAAGACCCAGAAACCTAAGCTGCTTAGTCTATTGAGGAAAATGTGTGTTGTTGGCCTTTCAGTTTCTCCCGGCAAGTGGTCGCTACAGTAGACCATTCACATCTGCACATACAAGCTTGGCACAGGTTTTACCCTTCCTGTGATGCCAGGATGCCCTTCCTGATGCAACCCTCCCATTTTATCCTGGCTTGGGACTGGAACTGCATCCAGTGGTTGGGGTTTGGGCACTGGCTGGAAATCGAACCCAGGCCTTCCGCATGGCAGGCGAAACATCTACCACTGACCACCAGTGCCTATATGTGTGTTTCTACGTATGTGAGAGTATACAGTATGTGTGTTTGTGTCAGTGTATTATTATTATATTTTTTTTTTGGAGTGAATTGCATCATTGCTAAGAGGTTGGTGTTTGAGGTGAGTCTCACCTGTGGATTGCTTACACCAAAATCCTAGATGTAATGGTGTGAGGGGGGGATAATTTGTGATTGATTTGTCTCCAAAGCATGGTTTGGCCCCACCTTATGCCCAGTCATTTTATTATTGAATTCTCCCTCTGATGCAAGTCCCTTTAGATAAGAACTACAGCCAAATGAATGAAAACAAATGAACAGTTTTTGAGTGATGTATAATTCTTTTAAAAAAAAAGATAAGATAAACCATTATTACCCATAGTACTCCCAGCTAGTACAAGGGTAAATAGACCTAATTTATCTTGGTGTGTTTTCCTGTCTAAACTAAATCTGGGTGAAGTATTAAACCATCAAGTGTTATTGTTCCTTTTGAGTTTACACTTTTTTTCACACACCCACTCGTTGTCACTGATGTAGTGGAAGTGTTGTGGCATATTTCTGCTCTAGCATAACTGTCTGACATTCCTGAGAGAGATAAGAGCTGAAGCGATAACGTTTTTTTTTCTTCTTTTCTTCTTCCCAGTATTGCCTGCCGCTGCACATCCGTCTCTCATGTATTTCTCATTCATCTCCAAGCCTGGCATAGCATTGCATCCCTGGCCCAGTTCCTGTTTGTGCGTTTGTGCTTTTATTGTTTATCCCTGATGAATATGGTGTGACGGGAATCTGCTCCACACACCCTCAGTGGGATGTTCACAGAGTTCTAGAGACAGAATGGTGGGTGTCTTATCAGCCCGGTTCAAAGAGTGTGTTTGTGTGTGGGGAGATGCCAGCGATTCTCAGAACCAAAGATCTGGCAATGACCTCTTTCAACCTTTCTCATACACATACAGCCACACACACCCTATGCAATGCTGTGGTCATTCTTCTCTTGTCTGGTTCCTTTTGACCCCATTACGATTCCATTTTCTTATCACCTAGTCCAGAGGGAGGCTGTTCAGGCATCAGTAAGCACCATTTGTAGTCGCTTCTTATCTGAGTTTTACACGTAGTCTAGATAGAAGAGGTGTATTTGGTATGTGACTGACTAATATCCACAGCTGTCCTCCTGCAAACACTTGGAGTGTTCCTTACATTAAAATCGAATAGGAAACAGGCCTCCTTGAAAATCAGATAGGTGATTGATGCCAATCTGCATCCAATCTGCATCATGCTGGAAGATAGCAGTAGTTATGGGAAGCGGGAAATAGAATGGCATGTGTAGTGTTGGTGGTGGTGTGTGTGTCAAGAAAAGAGAGAAATGAGTAGATTACTTTGGCGCCTGTTAGTAATGTGAAAAACATGGCAGAGATGCACATCTTTGAGTCTGGAAAAAATTTCCAAAACTGCTGCACACTTGCACTGGTTTTTCTTAGTGTGTACTCAGGCTTGTGCAATGCCATTTACGAAGCTAAACCACACATTGTGTGGTGTTTACAATGTTTTTCACATGAAAAACAGCATAATGTATATTCCTGTTTTCATGACATCTGTCAGGGAAACTGCCTTTTGTGTCAGTGGCCACTGGACGCTTTGATGTACTTGAAAGGATCATTGAAAGGACCTTTATTGTACTTTCCCTGATGATTTTTATTGTACTTTCCTGATTTTAATTTCTAAGCGGGCGAGCTCAAATTTATCAGCCCTTTGTGTTTGGGAGTGTGAGAAAACTAAAACAAAAGTGAACATTTGTCCATTCATAATGCCTTTGGACTGTAGGGGATTTCCCATTAAAAGCAATGATGAACATTAAAAAAAAAGCTTTTTTTCCCCCTTCAAACTAGATGTCCACCACACTTATTTTATTGGCCTGATAAAATGTATTTGACTGGACTCAATAGCAGTGTATGCTGCCTGACCCAAAAAAGTGACTGTTGGATTTAAATAAGCAAAAACATAAGAGCTCTTAATTGGATGATTCAGCTGGCAACAATTCTTTGACCCTACATGATGCAGTGAGTAGTTTCTCGTTTTTTAAACAACCATGCTGGAAGACGCATCACATGGTTATGGAATAGATGTTGCTGTGTTTCAGAAGGGTCAAGGAATGCAAACAATGGAGGCTGCTAAAATGACTGGAATTGGATTAAAAACTAATCATAATGACTGAGATTAAATAACTAAAACTAAATAACTAAATAAAACTTTGAAGAATGGTGCTGAAATGTGGACGGAAAATTGATCACAAGAAAATTATGGGATTGGGACTAAACAGCTGCGTGGCCCTAAGGCAGTGGTTCTCAACCTGCGGCCCGTCACAAATGCAAATGCGGCCCGTGATGCTGACCACATAAAAAAATAAAATAATAATAATAAATAATAAATAAATAAAATTATAATAAATGGTTTCCTCCGGGTACTCCGGTTTCCTCCCACAGTCCAAAGATATGCAGGTTAGGTTAATTGACGTTCCAAATTGCC
>JAOTQY010000015.1:16661949-16672023 GCA_026413445.1 Dolichallabes microphthalmus
GGGCATCCCTGCTGAAACTGCTGCCCCCGCGACCCGACCTCGGATAAGCGGGAGAAAATGGATGGATGGATGGATATTATTATTATTTTTTTTACTGAGGCTCAGGCACATTTAGTTAACAAGACATTTTTCAACAAGACATAACAAGACATATTTCTCAATGCTCTCAATACTCTCTTGCTACACTAATGTACTTATTATCCCAGTATTTCAATAATGCCTCTCAAGGAGGAAGGTTTTCTTAGTATGCCGGGCCACTATCAGATTGCTTGCTTCACATCTGAAATACTGGCCTCCCAGGAACTCCTTTGATGGCACAAACATGTGGAAATCTCTTGGAGTTAGCAATGTACAGGGGATGTGGCAATAACTTACGGCCGATTTCCTGCAAGTGGTGCAATGCGCAGTATGAGGTCATGCATAATCCTGCAAAAACAGAACACCTTCGGTGATCAAACCAGTCCTTTGTTTCCTAAGTCCTAAGTTCCACTTATTTAATGTTCACCAGAACAACTGCGGTGGGCTCGGTGCTTTAAAACGCTTTGCAACATTTAAATGTTTTATTGTGCCTAAAAGTCTCATCACCGTACTGTGCTTAAAGTCTTCTGTAGATTGTTTTTACACCATCATTCACAAGAAATTTCATCAGAAGTCCCTGTTTGTCTTGAACTCCTCCTCGTTCAAGTAAAACTGAAATCTTGCATCAAATAAATCTAGAATCCAATCTGGAACTGTAGTACTGATTGAATCCAAAATATACAAATCCACCTTTAAATCCTGGGCTCCACCTTATGCCAAGAGTTGTGTAGAAACCAAACTAAAAGTGCATTCTAAGTGAGCTCATGCATTTGTGCTTTCGATATGAGGTAGTGAACACATGATACTCCGGCTATTCTAGTGTATAAGTAGTGGTGTATGAACTGTTGCTAGTCAACATGGAAATATGGAGCCCAAGAATGATAAGCTATCATGTACTGTATATATACTGTATGGAGAGTTTAAATGTTTTTAATCACAAAATTGCAATGTGGAAATTATTAAAGCAAGGTCAATACTTGGAGAAAAACAGACATGTGCTACAGCTGAAAAAGTGCTACCGTGGAAAAGAAACAGAATTATCAATACCAGGGGTCAGGGGTAGCTCAGTGGTTAAGGCATTGGACTACGGTTCGGAAGGTCCAGGTTCAAACCCCGCAACCACCAAGTTGTCACTGTTGGGCCCTTGAGTAAGGCCCTCAACTGCTCAGATGTATAATGTGATAAAAATGTAAGTCGCTCTGGATAAGAGTGCCTGCCAAAATAACTAAAATGTAATACGTTCTCTTAGCAGTGTTGTGAAAGCTCTTTACGATTGAAAGTAGCTAAGCTACAGCTTAACTACCTTTTTCATTTATTCATAAACCAATCTCAGAAAGTAACAAATAAGAAATAACTTTACTACAAAACAACAATAATCAGAAAATAGCAACATGTATACATAGGGCTCAGTCCACTATGGTTTACGTTGTTTCTGGAAATATCTTTTCCACACACACACACACACACACACATACACTATGGGTATTAGGAAACACCAATCAGCCTACAACACATGTCTTTGGAATTTGAGAATTTGAGGAAAGCCACAAAGCACAGGAAGAACATGCCATCTTCACACACGAGATTCCCATCCCCACCTTGGGGGTGTTAAGCAATAGTGTTTACCACTGTGCCAATGTGCCACAAATACTAGACATTAAACTTTAAATAGTTATGGTTGAACATTTACTGCAATATGATGCAATATGATGCAATTTGTTATTTTATTTCTTTAATTAGCTTCTAGTTGGAAGGTAACTATTTTAATAAATCAATGCATCTTCATGTTAATCAAACAGTGATACTATCACTTATGATCTTAGCAACAATAATGATGTAAACACTCGTGAACATGACAAGGATGGACATGATCTGTAGCTGTAGTACGTGTCTGTTTTTCTCCAAGTATTGATTTTGCTTTAATTGTTTACACATTGCAATTTTGGGATTACAAACATTAGGGAAAAGGGAAAATATGGTGTTCATTTTTGTTTCTGATCATTTTAAATATATTTCAGCAAATATGTTGCTACTAAAACTGTAGTAAATAGTGCACCTACTTATATCTAACTAATGCCCAAAATTGCATGAGGGACACACTGTAGATTTTAAGTTTTAGATTTCTTTGAGTAAAGCAAAGAGATTAATACTGTATAATCAGAATACTTGCTTAATACAGTATGCCAGCTGACTACAACCATCTCTTTATTGATTTTTTTCAATGATCTATTGATCTCTTTATTGTTTTACCATAAACATGCACATTGGAGGCACCATTATTTCTCATTTTTTAGAACATGAATTTTCGAACCTGGTTGAGCATGTGAACTCTCTTATATTGTTTGACAATAAAAATATGTTACAATATTTATAAATCACAGTAACTGAAGTGGAAAGTGGACAGTGGACATTTTTTTTGTCTATATTAGGCTTTAGAAGTCTCCTATAGCTTAGATTACATTTTGAAAATTAATATGACTAAGGAGCAGCTTGCACAAATCAAAGACTAATCCATTTAAAAGGCACTTGTGCAAAATGTAATTTTTATTAATGTTAAGGCATTCAGATGAAAATTCCATTGTGTGTGGACAAAAAAATATGAGGGGAAAAAAGCATTTCCTGCTTTTTGTAATTTTTTCATTAAAAAAAAGTTTAAAAAAGGCAATAAGATTTTTCCCTTAATGTGACCTCATATAAGAAGATACCTTCCCCCAGCTTGTTGCTCAGCTCCACTCAGCTCTGCTGGTGGGGTGTGGCTTGGAAGTAGCTCATTTGCATAGACACTGAAACAGCATGTTGGAAAGAGGAGTGAAACAGAGGCACTTAGACGTGTAAAGAAATGCATTATTGGAGAGATATTTTAGCTGGAGAGCATCAACCAACATACTTTGGGGGAGCTCTGAGACGTGTGTTAACTTATTAGGGAACAAAAGCTAATATTTGGGACCTTTAAAGGAAAATGTAAAGAAATGTCAGGTTTAAATGGTAAAGTGCATTCGGTCTAATTTGCATGAATTAAGAAATGTTCTGCATTATGATTACCATTCAGGAAGCCACTAATATACTCTCTATTTTGCACAAGTGAACGTTTAAAAGTTGTCTTCTCTTTTTCTGTTTAAAATACCTTATTCTGGTTCCTTGTCTCTCCTTTTTCACTTGCCCTGGGCTATTGGAAGCATTTCAGGGGTGAGAATATTTTGGTTTCAAGTAACTTCAGTAAGAAAGAAATCTGCTTGAGACACCGACACCAAGGTTGGTCAGACAGTTGGTGTCAAAAGCATTGTACTGTCCCTGAGATTCCTTTGTGCTTACTCGGCCTGCGGCTCTGCAGACCCATTTCCTCCTGCCCACTGAAATGCTAATGGTTCTAACATTAAAAAGGTGAGTTGACTTTTGATGAGAAACACAACACCTCCAGAGTAATTATAGGAAATAAAGGTGAGTTTTTGTTGGGGGGTGGTTTGGAAGTCTAGAATGAGGCTGGTCATATTATTCTCTCTTTAGATGGCAGCTTAGACTGGGTGAGAAATACATTTTACTGGCATTCAACAGCCCACAGTTGAATTTCAGACCCATCGAAGTCTGCAAAAGAACAGATTCTACTGCGATCCGTCCAGTGAAATTCCACGAGATGTGTTTGTGAGAAAGTTATGCAAGATATTTCACGGGGCGTTATTCATTAATGAACTTTTGTTACGTACAAAAGCCTTTTTACTCTCATCCACTCATCCACTCTCCCTCTCTTTGTCCTTGAGTACATATTTGTCTCACATGCTGCGCGTGGGACACTTTCACGGCCACAAGATTTTAGGCATACATGTGTGTATAGCCGGAAGCGCTCGCTCCAGACAGCGAGCTAGAAAACGACAGGAATTGTGCCTTGAAATCTCAGGAAATGTCCGCAATTTTTGTCCACATTCCTTTGCAGTTGAGTGAGCCTCCCAACCCGAGTGCCTCCTATCAGGAAGCGGGGAACAATGGGAGCAGAGTGGCAGAAACACGTAGGCAGACAGACGGCTCGAGGTGGAGGGGGTTGTAGAGCCACAGCCATTATTTCTCCCCCCTCGTCCTCACCCAGCAGTCCACTCAGAGCAGCAGCCAGGCTGGACCACTCACAATGGACAACAATGGCTGGATGCTAAGTTTACCTTCAGAATCCATTGTTCATATCAGGCATATAAAAATCAATGTACCGGAGTAGCAGAAAGAATATTCATAGAAATTGTAACAGCTTTTTCTTCAGAAAACTTGGATGTTGCAACTTCCTGTTGAATCACTGACTAGTGTATCATTCCAAATATTTTACGGGGTGAATGTGCACTAAAATGAAACATTTTTCAGAGCTTATGATAGATGAAAAGGAATATTTCACACGAGATGTTTAATGATTCACATATTAATGCTGAAGAAAAAAAAAGAAATGTGTATTACATGGAACTGTTCATATTTTCATTTGCTGGTCCCTGATATAAATCTACTCAAATTTAACATCCACAGGTCTGTGTGCATAGAGATTGCATGTTCTCCCTGTGTGTTCGTGGGTTTCCTCCAGGTACTCCGGTTTCCACCCACAGTCCAAAAACAAGCAGATTAGACCAGTGTATGTGTGCCCTACAATGGATTGGCACCATGTCCTGGATGTACCCTGCCTTGTGCCTGAAGTTTCCTGGGATAGGCCGTAGGCTCCCCCCCCTCCCCCATCCCTGTAATAGGTTTAAACAATGTAGAAGATGAATGAATTACGGAATGAATTAATTAACATTTACTTCTTTGAAACCTTGAAAATATTATGCATGCACACCAGGACTTGTTAGTTTTCGGCACACAAATTTCTTTCATTTAAATGATCTTAATAAGATTTCATAACAAATTTACTTTTACACCAGAACCTAAAATCCATTCACAATCACCAGTTATTATCACCAATCGCCTGTTAGTGTCAGGTTGGGGGGGAAAAACTGAAAATGCACTTGTAAGGACAGAAAAATCTGCAATTGTTTTCTGGATTCCTTAAAAGTGTTAACTTTGGCTTTGTTAATTTGACAATAAAACCAAGCACTCTTATTATAATTCAATGGATATGTAAACTAGTAATATAGCATTAACATTCCTTACTGTAAAACAAAATACCTGGAAAAAAGTTACACGCTTTAACAGTGACATGTCCAAGTCAGCTGAAACATCTGCTGGCCCTTTACACATCATTGGCCCACTGATTATATCAGATTTTAACATGAATAAAGCACATTCCAGTCTCGATTATATATTTCATACTGACCCAAAGAAAGTCAGATTGATAATAGCTAATAAGTAAATGCCCCTTGCATAATACATATGCTGTAGATGCCAGGTGCTGTAAGCATTCTGCACAATACAAAGAGATTACATTTAGCAGCTGGGTGCTGTGACACACCACCCATCCCCACCACCTGGCCTGTGTGTGTGTGTGTGTGTGTGTGTGTGTGTGTGTGTGTGTGTGTGTGTGTGTGTGTGTGTGTGTGTGTAGTGTCACTAGGCTACAGCCTTAAAAGCATCCATCTCATTTTAGCCGTTGCTGAGTTGCCTGAGGCTCTCTGGACCGTATGGCCTTGGGAGACAACTTTATCTGCCCTGGAAGTGATCGCTTAGTGGACCATCTGCTCTTAGATGGGTCTGCACAGAGATGAAAATTGATCCCTTCTATTATCGATCTTCTTCTGAAGACAAAGCTGAGCGTATTAACTCTAAAAGTGTAGTGTACAGTCACTTCCACTCATGCTATACGATCATGTTAAGGCAGGACAAAAACAGAATATGCGTTCAGTGACAGAACGTGGTTTTGTTCAGAGGCAGGTCACGTCAAATAGATAGAGTTTTAAGTTACTCTCACATTCACCTTCTGAATATCTGTCTGCCTGACTGATTGACTGAATTATATTCTGGATTTCCATGTTCTTCTGGATTTGAAATCTACTTTCGGGTATTGTTATCCCATTAAAATCCCTGGCTGCGAAGATTGTAAGCATTCAGATGAGCTTAACAGGGAGTTTTGAAGAAGGAAGTCCAATTGACGTGACTCAACTCTCACATGTAAACTGGGACAAAATCCATACGAAGAAAAAAAAAGTTCGAGATGCAAGTGTTTACTGGATAACTAATGGGACTGGGATACACTGGAATCCAGAAACACTGTTTTAAGATTTTATATACAACTTTTAAAGGTTCTCCTAAAGATACAATGAATTTTACACATAATCACATGATTTGTAGAAAGCCTGTGTATACACTCAGGTTTTATTTCCACTTGATTTCTTGCTTCATTTTTTTTTACATTCTCTTTTACATTTGGTGTAAATTTTCGGATGTGATTTCTCACGTACTTTCAGGAGACAAAGAAAGGACGCCCTTATTTTATTACGTCACATATACATTACAGCAAGGTGAAATTCTTCCTATTATATAACCCAGCTTGTTAGGAAGCTGCTGTTACATTGTTTTGGGAGCAGACTCCCACAGAGGCAGCTTTATGGTGCTGGGGCTTGAACCTCCTACCTTCTCATCATTGCGACACCACTGCTCACGCAGCTTCACACATCATTTCCATGTATTCATCTTACTTGAATCGCTCGTTCAATTCCAATGCAGAACATTTGAATTCTTTTACCCGTTATTCACTTGTGATCACATCCTGTAGGCACAAGGAACATCCGAAATGCCAGTGTAACCAACATCAATGTAACACAGGCATAGTAGGAAAAACCCCACATAAACCACAAGTGTGTGGAACCATAAAGTGAAGTGTAGGAGTGCCATTAGGATAAATAAGAGTGATCTGACTACTGATTTAGACTCTAAGCAACCATTATATACTTGTAGTTGGATATTTATATAGAATTATAAATATATCTAAGATAGATAGACAGACAGACAGACAGAAATATATGACCAAGTGTAAGCCTAATCATCTAAACTCTTTTTGGAATAATTTTTCCTTAGTAAAAATGAAAATGTAAACCCTTATTTTTTCAGGACTCTTTTAGGCTTACTACTAATAATAACAACAATAATAATAACAATAATAACAACAACTACTATAACAATAATAATAATAGGCTTCTAATAATTGCAAATTTTTTAAAGTTGGTATAAGTGCCCCTTAATAAACCCATCAATGCCACGGATAAAAGCGCAGTACTATTGTCATTGGACTTGGTTGGACATTTTCATATAGACTGCCTTCGTCTCAACAGCTCCCTATGCTTTGAGATAAAGCAGAGAGCCTGCAAGGCACGTCAGACCATACTGATTTCCCACCTGCTTCTGCTCTAATAGGCGTGAGGAATGTGGAGCGAAAGTGAGAGAATACCTCTCATTGATAAAGCTGCTGAGAGCAGGACAGGTGCTGAGACCACAGCTTTGTTCAGGCATGGCTAGGGGGAGGGGGGCGGCGGTTTGAGGACTGTTGGTAAACATTTCAAATGAGTTGAGTTTAAAACAGCAATAAGTCAGCGAGGAGTCAGCATTTCTACAGTTTAAATGTGTAACTGAATAATGTGTATACATTAGTGTATTTTTTTTTCTTGTTTAAGGACATTTCAGAGAAAGCGATGGTGCATAATGTCCTCATACACGACATATGGCGCTGGAGAATGGACAGGTGCAGTTCCTGTTAAGGCTGCGGGTTTGACTTTCCTCGCTTTGTTTATACAAAAACAGCAGCACCCACCGAGCCCACATCCACAGCCAGTTGCCAGTCGTCTGCACAAATACACCAGCGCCTCTGAAAAGGCACTGAAAGAGCTTTTGAAGAGTCGTTATGCAAAATTAAGAACTTAAGCTGTCTACTTGGGACAGGTGTATTATATTTAAAATTTCTATGTAATTCTATTATTTCTTTAACCCTCTCAAGGCAGACGTTGCAGATTTGCAACAGTTAACCCATTTGCAACCTTATTACCCCAGATACATATTTTATGAGTTTTTTTTTTTAAGTTGATAATTTTCCCTAAATATTTAGATATTACTGTTACTAAAACTTAATTTCAGCCTGAAAGGGTTAATAGAACACCTGTTCATTATGCAGTAATGGCCGGTCTGATTTTTTATGGGTTAAGACAAAGGATTGCATGCTTTTATAGCCAAACAATGTACACAGATTCTGTACACAGATCAGCCAACATGAAGCCAACAAAAGTGAATAACACTGATTAAGTGCTGTATCAAAAAGCTTTAAAAAGGGCGAGTGATGGCTAGACAACTGGTTGGAACAACTTCAAAATATCAGGTCTTGTGAGATGTTCCCAGTATGCCGTAGTCAATACCAACATAAGAACTCCAAGGAAGGAAACCAATGTCAGTTAGTTATGAGCTTCAGAAGTTTACTAGCATGCTTGGGTCTATCTGGTCTGATCCCACAGAAGAGCTACTGTAGCCCAAACTGCTAAAAAAGCTAATGCTGGTTCTGATAGAAAGGTGTCGGAACACAGTGCTTTGTGTATGGGGCTGCGTAACTGCAGAATGGTCAGAGTGCCCATGCTGATGATGGTCAACCACCTACAATGGATACATGAACATCAGAAATGGATGAAAGTGGCGCAGTCTGGTGAATCAGGTTTTTTTTTACATGCATATGTGTAATTTACTGGGAAAGAGATGGCACCAAGGTGGACTATGGGACTAAGTGTGATGCTCTGGGCAATGTTCTCTTGGGAAACCTTCTGCTAATGTCTAGCAGATACCATAGCACATATCCAGAGGTCTTGTGGAGTCTAGGCCTTGATGCCTCAGAGCTACTTTGGAGGCACACTACACAATATTATGTGCTAAACACTTCCCGATGACGAGTTAGCTTTGTCTTCAAACAACATCAGAATAAAAAATGGATTCTTGTCCCATCATAAAAAGTTTGTATTTATAATACAAACAAGAGCTCTCGGGGTACTGGAGTACTTTTAAGCGACACTGATATCATGGAATGTCCTACCTGCAGTTAACGTAAGGGCAAGTTCCAACATGACTCATTTTTCAATACTCAGCATCTGTGCTGTTCTGTTGTTGTACCAATAACACAAAGGTTAACTTTTTTTCCTTCACCTTGAAGTCGAACAGTAAAAAAAAAGCAGTCAGCATAACCCACACTGCATTACAGGTTGTACTAAACGTACTATAGGCATACAACCTCTCTTGCTTGTAAAGGTGTTTAAGGAAAAGTGGAATGAGATGCCAATTACAACTTGTCTGAGTACACAGAGTACACTTACATAGAGTAAGCCATAGTGATCGGAGCTGCTGTCTTCAGTCCCAAACACACACTGCTCCTTTGTTCTTTTTGTGGACTCCGAGGCACAGGCCAAAGCTGCCTTTGTACTCTTTTTACGGTGCAGGAGAAAGTTGTAACCTGCCTTTGAAGGCGGCTGTCAGTGGGTCCAATTAAGATCTAAAAGAGCAGACGTAACATGTATGTCATGGAGAGCAGGCATGGAACCTTACATACCTGGAGAGCTGATACTTCTATTTCTGCTTCAGCTCTACATGTTTTGAAGGATGTTTGACAAACAGCTCAATTTCCAGATGATATTCAATGCTGATTTACTAGTTTTGGTTGTTATTGTTAGTGTTTGTAATGATCTTAGACTTGCAAGTCTAATATTGGTATTTGATTTGTTTTGATATTGGCATCAGATATCAGTCTCAGACGTAATCCTACATAGCACACAGTTAGATTCTTCTACCTAGGTTATGAGAATAACCTCTTTCTGATTTTTTTATTCATATGAGAATTACAACTACAACTGTTTAGGATTATTATAGGTCCTGTATTATAACCGCTGCTTGCTTATAAACCAGACCTGCGTCATGCATAAACCTGACATATGATGAGCATGATGTGGAAACCTGAGTGACAGCTGAGAAAACCGTCTAGATGCCTCAGAGAGAGGCAAGAACAATGCAAGGCAGTGATGAGGATGGTCACAGACAATTACAATTTTCTAAGAGGGACTCAAGGACACATGCAGC
>JAOTQY010000015.1:16680364-16693225 GCA_026413445.1 Dolichallabes microphthalmus
GGTTTTCGCCTGCTTCAGAACCGGTTTCGAACGCCTAACGAGTGGTCTGTATGCTGGAATTAGCATACCAGAGATGTCCTTGTTTCGTTCTGGATATTTTTTTAGACTTCCAACCACACAGAATGCAAGCTAATTTATTTACTGTGTTTCCAGATTGACCAAGCACAAGCAGGAATTACTTCTACATAAAGTGTGATTTGAGCTGATTTTGTGCAAACAAATTGACTGAGATGAGAACTGCAGAGGAGTCGTCAGGCACGGTGCTGCACCGGCTCATCCAGGAGCAGCTGCGCTACGGAAACCCTACGGACACACGCGCTCTCCTGGCCATCCAGCAGCAGGCACTTCGTGGAAGTAGCAGCAGTAGTGGTGGAGGCGCTGGGAGCCCACGCTCGTCTCTTGAAAGCCTCACACAAGAGGAGTCGCACTTCCTCCAGACGTCCATGCGTCAGGAGCCACAGGGACAAGAGCACCAGAGTGACTACCAGCACTCCGAGAGCTCAGCGTGCCATCTCTATCAGCTCCACACAGAGGAGCTGCCCACCTACGAGGAGGCCAAAGCTCACTCACAGTATTTGGCTGCACAGAGGGGTCTGGCTGGCCTTCAGCAGATTGGTCCAGAGATGCTTAGCCCAGATTCGGGCCTCGAACAGGACCAGAACATGTGGGATCTGAAACGGGAGCATGCTCGATCACTGAGCGAGCGTCTCATGCAGCTGTCGCTGGAGAGGAATGGGACCCATGACCAGGTGCCTATGAGCTCGTCACACAGCTACCCCCAGCTGTCCAGCAGTGCTGCCGATGGTGTTCATGATGAGCTAGATCACCGTGGGCCACCCCCAGAGTACCCGTTTATGGTCAAAGCCCCTGGATATATGATGAGCCATTCTCAGGAGAATGGACTCTATTACAGGGAGCCTCCTGCTTTCCACTCTCAGCATCACAGGTAAATGCACCAGCATTCAGCCATATTATGGTACAGTCCATTTCTTAATGTATTCATCAACTGTTACTCAAATCTGCCTCTGTTCATACTAGGTACGTTCAGGCCCAAACTCAAGTGGCTCGACAAAACAACCTGCCTACAGTGACCCCTGCTGGCCAAGAGGTCATAGTCGGAGGCTATAGTATCCCTGCTCCCAATCCTCAAATGGAGCAACTGATTAAGGAAAATGAGAGGCTGAAAAGAGAAGTGGAGAGTTACAGTGAGAAAGCAGCAAGACTGCAAAAGGTAATTGCTTCGTTATGTCCTAACCTGGCATCTTGAAACACCCATTTTCTTTGGAAAATAATTGCCTGTTTTGTGTAAATAGCAGCTTTAGGAATGTGTCTGAGTGATGCATTTAGTACAAAACACCTTCATTCCCAGGAACAAAATGATTGAATTCTAGAAGTTTGATTACTATCCAAAGACATAATAAATTTGCTCATGATGAAAGTTCAGAGCACTTTCATGTAATAAAATGTCAGTAACAAATGTGAGGAAAGGTAATTTGCCTTGGCTACCATCTTACCAAAAGAAGATTATCTATGATCATGCACATTCTATAGAGCAGCCCTGCTCCTCTGGATCAATAGGCCATAAAGCGAACAAAAAAGGAGGGGCTATGCTGAGCTGTTCTGAGGTTTCTTTTGTTTGCTGGTTGGAGCAGATGTCCAAGCTCATCCCAGTGTCCCTGTGAGTGAAGAGGGGATTCTGGGCATCCTGCATCTGACCGCTTGAACCTCACAGCTGTGAATTCCCAGACTGAATGGCCTCTTTCATTTTCACCCCCAAAGCATGACCCCACATGGATGCCTCTATCTGTTTTTGCTGTGTTTTGTAAAGCAGGCAAAGCAAGGCAGCATTTCTGTTCTGTACATGTGATTGGTCTCTTTGGTAACATGTAGTACATGTACAATGAATGGCATGTCTTTAATGTATCCTGTTCCTTTGTTCCTTTGACTTGCCATGTCATGCAGAAAAGATGAATGTGCAAACACCTGGGACCTATAAGTGCTCTTTCTGGAATGTTGATTCAATTCCCAGTCCCCAAAGAGCCTGAGATTGATTCACTTGTAGGGAAACACAATGGGCATCGAAGCTGAACGTTTTTCATTCTTACTGATCTCAGCTCAATTACAGTACCTCTATCTGTAACCCATAAAGAGGTTCCTTTAATCTTATTCAGGTGGCCACTGAGGAATTCCTGTGATGAAATGTAAAAAGAAATTATTTGACTGACTAAAAAGAATTCCCTGCTGAAACTGCTGCCCCCGCGACCCGACCTCGGATAAGCGGGAGAAAATGGATGGATGGACTAAAAAGAATTCTATTCTTTCCCTCTTCCCAGTTGGAGCAGGAGATTCAGAGGATATCCGAAGCATACGAGACACTTATGAGGGGATCGGCAAAGAGAGAGACCCTTGAGAAAACCATGAGGAACAAGCTTGAGTGTGAAATCAAGAGACTTCATGACTTCAACAGAGACCTTAGGGGTAAGTTCTGTTTGGAAGATGTTTCGCATACATCAGTAAATCCCTTTTAGGGTTGCAACATAGTGTTTTACACGGAGCCTTTGGTTGCACACTTGGTTTCTGCCAAATATGAATTTACACCGCATCTGTGTCTTATTTTAGACCGCTTGGAAACAGCTAATAAACAGAGAGCAGCCATGGAAGATCAAGATCACAACCAGCACGTCTTTGCCAAACTGGCAGAACAAAGTATGTAAAAAATTTGTTTCAAATGAGTTCTTTTTTAATTTGTTGTTTGTTAAACTCTGGGCTGGTGCAGCAGTTTAGGCTTTTTGTCATAACTGGTACATACCTTAACATTCTTCCAGCAACACTCCTCCACATGTTTATGATAGCTGTAATTCCTGAGAAAGCTTTTGTTTTGACAAATCGCATTCCAAGATTACTCGCCCATTAGCATTGCAAAGGCCAGCTCTCCTGTGACAAATTATAATGGCACGTCGAGTTGTGCCTCGTTTGTGTTAGCTGAGGCCCAGCAGAAGGGAGAACATGCTCTCATCCAACTGAGAAAGAGCTGCTCTCAGAACTTGAGAGCCAGTCATTATTAACAGCATCAGTACATGTGGCCTGGATTCCAGAAATATTTTCAGGTATTTTGGGCTATTCCATGCTTCTGGAATTCATCTCACCCCCTCTGCTCAGGGGAAGAGGCCCAGATCACCCTTCTGTGAAAGCCTAAGATACCCAGTCTAGATTTAAGCAAGACCTGGCTCACTTTCTTTCCTTGTTTGGGCATAGTGGTGTTAAAGTATGCAGAACCAGGCATGGAGCAATCAGGTATTGTGCAATGCTGAGAGAGGTATTCAGGTCCTGATGGCACTGGCATTTCTGAAGGGGTTCTAGTATGTTCTGGTATGTTGTTCACCCCCGCTGCTCAGGCCAAGTTGTTTGATTTGACCCTTTGTGAATTACAGCCCTTTCGCAAGAATGTTAATTTGGACCTTGAGCTGGAAAGTAATCTGCTGAAAGTGAGCCTTAGTTCGTCATATAATGGAAATGTTTTCTCTCAAGTACTGCGATGTTTGCCTTAAAGGCACCATGGCTCCTTATATAAACACTAATGCGCATGTGTTGACATTTTTCGACATGGCAGATTCTGATATCTACTTTCAGAATCTACTATTGGTTCAAGAGAGGAGGTAATTCAGCTTCTCATATCTTGAAGCAATACATACGATAATACTCCTGTGACCTTGAGGAGCTTTTTTTTTTTTTTCCTTTTACTTGTTTACCACATGACCAAAGGCATTCCAGAGTCCCAGTGGATATGAAGACATGCCTGTTTGAGTAAGTGGATAAGAGGAAGTCTGCATTCCTTTCCTGTCCAGCATTTCAGGTTGTATAATCAGGGCTTGAGTACTAGAGAGAGCTGAATAACTAATGTGCTCTTTTGTCTTGTTTCTTAATTGCAACATATTTAGGCCTAAAAGAGAAGCTAATGGAGGTGAAATTGTGCTTTCTCAATGTTAAGTGCTAATTGGGGAGGCTGAATTTGGTGCACGAAATTGTAGTTTAGTTGTTAGCCTGGGAATTTAGCCGAATCACTGGAATGCTGGGTCAGAGACAGGCGTGTGTAAATCAAGCAGCCGTCTTTTGTTCTAGGCTCCTGTGGGAAGTTTGTCTCACGAGGATCCGTTAGAATGAAGCCTGGGGAATGCTGTAGGCACACCCTAGAACTTAAGTGTTACTATTCATTTTGCGGCCCTCGTAACAACTATGCTCAGTGTCTCTGCCACAGTGACGCAGTTCATTTCAAGTTGAGAACAAGAGGACACATGCCAGAAATGCTTCAGTAGTACATCTCTAGCATTATTGCAAAAAAAAAAAAAAAAAAAACATGGGACCAGTTACGGAGCAGAAACAGCTCACCTATTCCATATCTTTTTCTGTGTATGTTTAGATGAGGAGCATCAGCGAGAACGAGAGCAGCTCAAGCGTGACTTGCAGTGTCTGAGAGCTTCTGGAGAGGAGTGGTGTCGGCGTCGTGAGGTGCTAGAGCAGGCTTTGGTATCTGCTCAGACCCGGAACAGACAACTGGAGGAAGAACTACGTAAGAAAAGGGCATATGTGGAGAAGGTAGAAAGGCTACAAAGTGCTTTGGGACAGCTTCAGGCCGCATGTGAGAAAAGGGAGGCTCTGGAGATGAAACTTCGTACCCGACTGGAACAGGAACTGAAGAGCCTAAGGGCACAGCAGGTAAATCCTTTTCCATCTTTTGGACGTCACCGATTGTATGAGTGTTTGTTTGTTTTGGGTTTTTCTTTTTTACTTACAATTTTGTCCATTTTTCAGTGGCAATCTCAGGGCCAGCAGGCGATCAGCACTTCCACATCTAGCCTGAATGCCACCTCTTTGCAGCAGCGTCTAAGGGAGAGGGAAGAGCGCATCCTGGCTTTGGAGGCCGACATCACCCGCTGGGAGCAGAAGTATCTGGAGGAGAGCACAATGCGCCAGTTTGCCATGGATGCTGCAGCCACAGCTGCTGCCCAAAGGTGAGCGACTGTAAAAAGTACCTCACAGGGAAATATTTCATCCTTATGTGCATGACTGTAATGTATTCGGCTTCCTTCTTGCAGGGATACAACAATCATAAACCATTCTCCACGGCACTCACCCAACAACAGCTTCACTGGAGTCTTGCCATCGTCTGACCACAGACATCAGGAGATGGAGAACAGGTACTTTTATATTAACTCAGTCAAGTGGCAAACATCTTGAGGTTTATAATGAGGTAATATAATAATAATAAGGAAAATTTTCATATAAATCCATTGTGTTGTCCTGATTAGAATCCGAGCCCTGTATGCCAAGCTTCTGGAGAAGGACGCCATGATTAAGGTCCTGCAAGAGCGCTCACGAAGGGAGCAGGCCCGTCCTGAACTTTCAGGCCTTCGCCCAGCCCGATCCGTCCCCTCTATCAGCACCGTCACTACTACATCTACTGCACGGCCCAAAGGTGAGAGGGTCAAAGGTTACCAGGCCAGGCTTAAAAATGCCTAGGCAATATAGTGTGTATTTATTTCATTTTTTTTCCTGACAACTGGTAGCTTCTTCTGTAGACTGCTATGTAAAGTTAGCCTGGAAAGAATGTGCTTATCCAAAATAATGTTGCAAAGGCTGCCTTCGATGAGCCTCAAATAGGACTGGTGTTGTGAATTGGAATGCATTTCAACTCCCCATTCTGGAATAGACTAGCCAGAATAGATAGGGATGTCTACAGTGGAGCAGATGTGTAAGGGAAGGGTGGAGAAGCACTTGGGTGTTGGAGCCAGTAATTAAACTGCTTCCTTTTTCTGTCTGTGTTGACAGGGAAGAGCCTCTCGGATGACCAGACGGCAGCCGTGATGCCTTCTTCGCCTCATTCGCTTGCTGAGGCCAGGAGCCGAGACTGCAGCACCCAGTGTGATGAGCAGACAGAGCCAGCCATTTCAACAAAAGTCTCTGAAAAGACACTTGCATCTAGCTCTGGTGTGTAACCGACAATAATCAAGTTCCTAAAATTTTGTCTGAACAACATTTCATAAAAATATGCTTGGTTAATTGGTTAGTGGCTCTTACTGCCTGAAAAAACTAAGATTCATTAATATATTGTACACAGCAAGGTTAAAAAGTAACATGTAGAGCACTGGACAGGGGGTTGGTTGAAGTGGACCTTTTGAGAAATATGTATGTCAACTGACTGCAAAGTAAATTGTCCTCCTGTATCCTTTTGCAGATGCAACCACAGAAAAGCCTGAGACCCCAACTCTGGTCGGTGCTGCCAAGAGTGTCGGGAGTGAAGTGGTGGAGATTCTCATCTAAAGACCTTGGAAAGGAATATTAACTCAATCCTGTTTCATGTAGACAAGAAAGGCGTTTGCCTCGACAGCATCTGAATCTGTGAAAAACTAGTGAGAATTGCCAAGCAAGATCTTCTCATCTTTAATGGTGCTTGAGAAGCTGGTCCTCTTTGTGGCAGACTAAAGGAGCTAAAAGAGAGAAAGAGGGGAACCCCAAATTCCTGCCCAGTGCAGAGAGGAGAGCTGAGCTCCCTATTCTTAAAGTAAAACAGACATTGCTGGGAATTCTCTCCTGGCTCACCTTTGAATCCAAGGTACTTGTACAGGACTCTGCAGAACTCCAAGAGGCTGCTGTGAAATGGCATAAGAACATTTAAAACAGTGAATCTGTGAGCTTTTATTGCCATGTATTTTTATTTATGATAATTGCTGCTGAATTGTGTGTGAGGTTTCCTTAAAGAGTGTTGAGTGTGTGTATGTGAGTAGGAACAAGACACGTTTTTTTTTTTTTTTTGAATGTCTGTTTTTTGACACCGAACTGTTTTGTCACCTCCAGTTTCCCTTGATGCATTATACGAGGGCAGCATCTTTCTGTGTAAGACTATATCCTGCATTCCTGGATGAAACACACAGTCACTTTGGTCATCCTGACCACTAAATGTCCCAAAAAAGAATGATAAGGTTTGCGGGATGCTGAGTATAGCGTAAACCGGCAGGCTTAGGGTTACACCATTTACCAGAATAGTTGGGTAAATACCGATTGACTGAACTCTGACACTCCCTTTGACTAAATTAACATTACAGTTGGCGTTCTTATTATAATTGGCAGCCAGTGGGCTTCTCTCACACTGTTTTAAGCAGTGGAATGAGAAGCCTCCTTTTGTGGACTTGCGCTGCTGGGCCACGTACTTGTGTCTTTTAGCGACACTTAAGTGTTGTCAGTCGATGGAGGCGCTGAGGGGAGGCCGATGTTTTAAATGCCACATTATCATTTTGGGCCTCTAACAGCATCTACCCAGCATGCCCCTGTCCTTCACTGACAAGCTGGAGCTACAGTCTTGCATGCAGGAATGTTCCTGCTTGGGGAAAAAGGCTCTCTGTAGCCTGACCTCTGGCCTGTGTGAAATGATTGGCATTCACTCTACTATTCTCTTTCTGGGTCTATTTATTTCCTTGGGGTTATGGTAGCTGGTTCTACTATGAACACTTAAATCATAATATGGATACATACATCAGTGTCTTCATATTTGACCATGTTTCATCATCTTGTTATAGTACTAATAACAACTTGTACCTTTTTATTTACGGAATGCAGCTAAAATGATAGTTGATGTGGTATTATAAAATAGTTACTGTCTTAACTTGCATTTCTATAGTCAAAGCGGCTGCGTGTGTGAGTGCGTGATGTGACTTCTCTTTTAAGCCTAGTAAACGTGTGTGGGATTTTGTGGTAAAATAAGAGTAGACACATTTGTTCTATGTGGAAGGCAATTCTCACTCTAGACTGGAAATGTGAGTAATCAGTATTGTACCATGTCCTTTACTGTCACTGAAGCTACTTTTCTCCCTTACCCTGTCTCCTACACAAATTATTTGCTGGCCAATGATTTGTAGTGGGAGATGATGAATTACTCTCTACTTGGACTGTTTACAGGAAGAGCTGTTTGGTAAAGAAAAGATGTTAATATATTTTGTATATTATGCCTTTTAGTATCTAGTGACATGAACATAATGCCAAAGATTTGCATTACAAATAAGTTATATATTAAGAATATTAGAACTAGTAAGTTCAAGTGTAGACACCTTGCTCAAACTGGTTGACCCATACTTAGATGTTGCTGTGAACTTCTGGAATGGGATTATTTTGTATGCCATTAACATTTCATTAACTGAATAAAACTTTAATATATATATTTTCAAAAAATGTCGTGTCCATTTCTCTCTCTCTTTCTCTTAATTTGCTAGGAATGTACTCGGGGCAAGAAAGAGTGTTGTTGTGCTCTGACCCTCTGCCTTTTTTTTTTTTTTTTTTTTTTAAACCAGTGCAAGTCTGTACAAACATCTCTAATCTGAATCCCTTCATCGGCATGTTTGGTATCTTTTGCTGCACACAGAAGAAAGCAGCCTCGCTGTGGGAAAACCACTCTGTCCCATTTGAGCGCTAGTGGGCAAACCTGCATTGCAATCATGTCCCTCACTTCATACCCCTATAGTAACCATGCTGCTTTTCTTTGACAAGAATGTTCACACAAAGAGGCTCTCATGCTGCTGATGGAATTCTGTAAATTTTTGGAGAGTTTGCATGAAAAATGTTTAACGTTTTGGGGAAATTCTCACCAAAAGAAAGTATTTGAATAATTCATCTTCTTTAATCAAAAACAAGCGCAACATGGTAATTGATTTGTTGACCAAATTATGTCTGATTCAAGTCAAGTCACTTCAACCATATACAGTTTAGTACACAGTGAAACGAAACAACGTTCCTCCAGGACCAAGATGCTACATACAGCATAAATAAACAACATAAATGAACAGAAACTAACTAGCTAACTAAGAAGCCTAATTAGCTGGCTAGCTGAGACAAGACAGATTAACATGACAACATAAATTAACAGCATAAATTAACAACAACAAAAAAAAAACTAGCTAACTTAGAGACCTACTTAGCTAGCTAGCTGGGACAAGACAGATTGACATTTTAAGTTAAGGGAACTATCTACGTTTTTTTTTTATACAATATGTGGTGATATGTCCCTTGTTAGCATTGTTAGTATTGTATTCCCAGTTGACCTAATGCATCACAGACCACAAAAAAAAAAAAATCATCAAAGAAGTTAGCTATGCGCAAACTGGTAGCATGACGAGCTATGAAATCATGGGCGATGTTTCCTGGTTTACCTACTTCACCACAGACCAAAACAATGAACAAACAAGTGAGTTATCAGCAAACCTTTAGCATGTTGAGGAGGGGAAATGGACAATTTTACTGTTTTGTACATTTTAAACATGCTATATGCTTAACTTTTGTACAAATGAGATGCACACTATCTATTGTGGCTATGGCTTTATCCCATGGCAGACCAAACCCTTGCAATGTTAATGGCTTCTTCTGCTGTTTGACTTGTTGTCCTGTGAAGCATTCTCAGAGCACCTGGTCTGATTTATGTGTCCAATTAAGTTATTTTTTTAAGTTCAGCCTTTATTCGTCACATATACAGTACATTACTGCACAGTGAAATTCAGACAGGGTTTAGGGCCTTGCTTAAGGGCCCAGCAGCGACAACTCTGGTCTCGCACCATTGATCTTCCGATCAGTAACTCATAGCCTTAACACACTGATCCACCACCGCCCTGAAGTAACTCCACTCGAAACCACATTATCTGGGTATGCTAGTCTGACTTCTTTTTAATACAATTTCAGTTTACATTTATTTTCAAAGTCTGTTTTTAGTTAGACTAACACATTTAGTCATACTAATACAACATCATGTAAATGTGATAAACACTAGAGCACCATGCAACGTTTTAGAAATCCAAATTAAGGAATGGACAGCAAAGTAAGCTGTTTTTCTTCCTACCATAATCATGTCACTTTTAATAGTGCAATATAATGAGGTTACACACTGAAATTACTTCATTATGCCCACTTTATTGAAGTTTATTTTGTATAAAAATGCACATACTTCAAATCTGTAAATTTAACTTTAAAAAAAAACATGCCTGCTATCCATCAAGCCTGATTTTTGAAATTTGTTGAAAGTTCTCCCTATAAACACCAATGTTTAAGCACACTAGCCAGGCAGTAACGTCTCACAGGAGTAAAAAAAAAAAAAAAAAAAAAAAACACAGAGCAAACCAACAATTAGCACCACAGTTGCCAAGCACAGCATTAGGATTTCAAAATAAACATGTTTCAGGGTTGTGTTTTCCATTAACTGGCCCACTACAACACAGCTCAGCTTGTACATGGAAAAGCATTACTTACACTATGAACACAGTAATGCTACAAACAAAGCGTTTTGCATTCGACACAATGATTACAGATCTTTACTTAAGTGACAGATGACTACCTGGGATCTAATCTCATCTTGATACAGCAAAATGTTCAAAATTCCAGTACGAAAGGGGAAGAAGAAAAAAAAAAAGCCAAGGATAATAACCAAGTGAGTACACAGTGCTACGGTTTATTTTATTACATTTTAGGGCTTGTAACTACTCCCTCAGGCAGCAGTGTGAGAGCACTACCTCATGTGTTTTTATGATGGTTGAAGCCACTCCAGTGATTAATGATGACAATCTGTCTGGAACGGTTTCACCTTTCCTCCCCTTTTTGGCTTCTTTCTGTAGCATTAATCTCGCAAGAACTCTTCACTCTAGGCATTCGGCACATTTTTGAAATAGTCACCTCAAGAATTCAGACAGTTGATTCACAAGGCGGGAGATGATGATTCTTTATGTGTGTCTGGATGGGTGATTGTGAGATGTGTAAGGAACATAGGCTTCTTCGTGGTTGTGGCCTTACATGAGTTATGAGTAACGCATTACTCCAAGAAATGTTTTGAGAAATTCTTAGTTTTCTGCTTCGCTTCTGTTGATAGGTGCAGTGTGGCATTCCTTAAATGTTTGGCAGGTTTCTTGTGTCTTGGGTATATTTGTGGCATAAGGGTGTGACTTTACTCGGCTCAGGAAGGGGAGACCGAAGCAAAGCTACCTGAGGAATGTCTCACTCTGGCCACACAGAGAAGAACAAGGTGGTCTCTGCATGCTTCAAGGTCACCTTCTCACATTGACTGTTTTCAGTAAAGTACTCAGTCATTGTTTGGTGTATTAAAGGACTATGACACCCAGTATACCAGTCATTACACTAGAATCTTTGCTGTCTTCTTTAAACATCCTTTAACAGTGTAATGTATTGTAAATTTTGTGGAATCATTTGCTGGATCCTAATTTCTGAGGTTGTATAAAGTTTTTTCTTTTAAATGTCTGGAGAATTGATACACACCAGATGCACACCAACAATGCACATAGTTTTCAAGAGAAAAACAAATCGCAGAGGTGGTTCTACAGTAATTAAAGAGAAATGGCCTTTGTTTACACTGAAAGAGCTTCCAGCTGAAAAGCTCTTAGAAAGAGCTCCTGCTGAAAAGAATGTTAATTTGAACTATCATTGTGTCAGAAGGAATCTGGTAATAAGCATTGTGTGAAACGTTGTACTTTCCCTCTTCAAGTACAGGGAAAAAAATGACATTAATGAGTTGTTAAGCATTGTTTTACTACATTAGCCTGAGTGACCCAAAACACACTGAAACAAACAGAACCCTGGCTTGAGACACTGACCTTTTGCATACATTTGACCACATTTGACCGCATACATTTTGTCCAAGATTTCTGTCAGAAATATTTGGCAAAATAGCTCAGTGAAATCCTGTGTTTTTCTTTGATTGCTATGGAGATTCCAAAACTTCCTGCTTGGTCTGCGGATGGAATGCATCTGCCCCCTCCTCCTCTTCCTGCTCCCGCTGAAAAATTCCCCTTCCTCTGTCATTTGGCCTCAACCGATTGTCTGTATCTCCGTCTATCTATCTGTCAGACTCACACTAAATCATATTGCCTAGTACTTCTAATTTTACTACACAAACAAATACTGCACCAAGGACCAAACTGCCAAAACCATCTTCTGCTTTTTTTTATTCTTGTTTTTGGAAAATCTTGGAAAAATTCATTTCTTTTGCTCTCAAACTACACATCCCAGTGGTGTGGTGTGGTGTGGTATCTCTGAGTCAAAATCTTCCACCACACAAAAAGATTATGTTTTAAAAACGGGGGAAATGAGTGGGCAGTGTCAATGCTCTGAACTGTTACATCTAATGTGGTGGCCAAAAGGATTAAGACACCATAATCCATGTATTATACTGTAGTTCTCCCTGCGCACAAAACCCAATGATTTCACTAATTACTTTTAGCCTATCTACTGTAGATGAAGAGTTGTGCTTACATATGTGGCAATGGTATTCTGCTTTTGGAGGCAAGGCTTGAGTCATCTCCAGACCTAAACCCCATAGAAAACTGTTGGACAATGGTGAAGAAGGCTGTAGCAGTCAAAAAAACGTCTTCTGTATACGATGTTCAGGAAACAATCAAGCAGGCATGGATTGAGCGAGTGACACCGGAGTACTGCTGATGTCTTTTTGACACTATGCCCAGCTCGATTCTACAGGTTTTCATAGGGCTTCATACTAAATATTGATTGTTGTATAGTAAATTAATTGCATAAAATAACAACTGATTCTTATTATCCTGATTAATTATTTTTATTTGGGAATTTCAGTACAACATTGATTTGTCTCATCACTTTTGACCACCACTGTTGTGTTAAATCTCGCACTGTGTGCCCAAGGTAGATCATGACTCACTGCCATGTATGGGTGGTGCAAGGAAAAACAGAAGCACAAAATCAGGGCTACTCCAGTGTTTTTATATATATATATAGTCAGTCAGTCAGTCATCTTCTATACCGCTTTATCCTGTGTTCAGGGTCGCGGGGGTCTGGAGCCTATCCCAGGAG
>JAOTQY010000015.1:16695454-16713409 GCA_026413445.1 Dolichallabes microphthalmus
TGGGATAGGCTCCAGGCCCCCCGCGACCCTGAATAGAAGGATAAAGCGGTACAGAAAATGAATGAATGAATGAATGATTTATAAAGCACTTCTAGCTTGTTGATCCAACATAAAGTTGTATAGTTACAGATTAAAGAATTTTTATGCCATAATGACCCTTTTTTTAATAGCCAGTTTCTAAGCATTAACAGCAGTGTTGCAACTGGAGGTTGGCCTAACTGATGAACAATGGGAATAATCTGCAGTTTTCTAATGACCTAGCAACACTCTCGTAGGTGTTGAGTGATTACCTCATTATCATGAGTGCTACCGCTGCGTCTACCCACATAAACCTATGTATATAAATTATACAAATAAGCCTATGTTTGAGGACTCCTGACCAACCATTCATCATCCATGCTGAACATCCCGGTCCAGATTTAGTCCCCCTTTCCTGTTATCTTTCCAATAGATTTTGGAGTTGGGCTATGGGGATTTGTGTTCATTCACCCACAACAGCATTAGTGAGGTCAGGCAGTGATGTCTGTTGGTGGTCCAGTTCATCCCAAAGGTGTTCAATGTGTTGGAGGTCAGGAGTTTGTGCAGGCCACTCATGTTCCTTGGGTAACCATGTCTTTATGGAACTTGCATTGTGTTATGCCCCCAGTGTTATTCTAGAACAGATTTGGATAAGGCTTCTTGGCTCCAGTGAAGGAAGACCTTAATGCAATTTTGTGCTTCCAATTTTTGGTAACAATTTGAAGAAGGGTCACATGTGTCCACAAATCTTTTCTGTTTTTGCTTGGTTATTGGCAAAAACACATGGCATAAGTTAAAAAAAGAACACCTTATGCGGTAGCAACACGGTGACTTAGTGGTTAGCACTACGGTCGCCTTGCACCTCCAGGGATCAGGTTTGTTCCTCGGCCAGGTTCGATTCCATCCTCTGTGTGCATGGAGTTTGCATGTTCTACCCGTGCTTGGTAGGTTTCCTCCGTGTGCTCCGGTTTCCTCCCAAAGTCCAAAGAAATGCAGATTAGGCTAATTGGCGTTCCCAAATTGCATATAGTGTGAGAATGCGCGTGCGAGTGTATGTATATTCGTGTGCCCTGCAATGGATTGGCACCCTGCCCAGGGAGTACCCTGCCACATGCCCAATATATACATATACATACAGTTTATGTGTGTGTGTCTGTATGTGTGTATAACACCATATTCTGGCATTGACATATCGGAAAAGCCAATAATACCCTATTATGTGGCCTGAATATCTATATATCGACTAATAAAGTCATGTTTCTTTTCTGAGACTCATTCATTTGCACCATCTATTTTATGAGCACAGATATAAGCTGGTAAGGAATTTGGATCCACACAGGAATGTTCCCTATGTCTCTTTCACAAGAGTCACAGTCTGACAGGTGAGAAAAGGCATGCTGCCACATATTTAGGGTTTGCGGTCACACTTTTTGCGCTTGGTAGCAGAGTATGGTTGAGAGACAGAAGAGGCAGCATTCATATAGCATCAGTGCTATACCTTCAAGAGAGAAATGCAGACCTCATATGGACCAAGGGCCATGTGTGGGACAGAGGCATGAACACTATGTGCATGTGCATTTTACTTGCGGTGCCAAGGACCTCTCCAGATGCTGATGGATATTTATGTGTCTTCCAGCCAAGCACACCTTAAACTTCCTGAACCCTTTGGAGAATCTGAAATATTTTACAGCACATAAAGGTTACATTGTCATCATAGTTGGTCTCAGATGGAATGTTTTTTTTTTCCTGTGAAAGATTACAACTTTATCACCTAAAAATATTGTTTAAATTCCAAAGTAAGATCTGTTACTTTCAGACAGAAGTACACGTATCTTCTAAATCAATGGTAATTGTCTGAAAAGGTTGCCTTAAAGTAACCTTCATGTCGGAAGAAACATACACTTTTTGTCCACAGCATTCTTGTGATTATAAATTTTTATGCTTAATATGCAAGTTTATTAATGGAGATTGTTTCAGTGTAACTATTCATAGCCTATAGCACACTTTCTTGATTTGCTTGGCCCAAGGACGACTTTGGTGATTGGTGAATCAGCGCCAGTGACCCGCATGCTAATCATTTTATTCTAATGAGTATGTCCACTAAATATCGTGTCAAGTTGGTACGACTTTATGAATAGTCATGAAGAATGTTTAACAAATATATTGTCTGGTTTTACTTTTACATAAAATATCAGGGGACAGTGTATTTCCCACTTGTGTGTAAGAGGCTCATAGCTGCAATTCCTAACGCAGACAAAACATGTTTTTGCTACTTGGCCGCCCCTAGGTGTTCTAGTATAGTTTAAATACTGGAACTCTATTTCAAAATATAGCTCACAACAGAAAAGAAATTCAGCTAAGCTAAAAGTCTTTTGGATTAAAATATGGCAAAACAATAAGGTCACTTAATCCTGTATTGCAGGGGTTCAGGAGGCTATCTCACGAGGCAGGGTACACCCTGGACAGGGTGCCAATCTATTGCAGGGCACACACCCATACACACACTCCGTGCAATTAGTCTAATCTGCTTGTCTTTGGATTGTAGGAGGAAATCAGAATACCTGAAGGAAACCCATCAAGCACAGAAAGAACAACTCCATGCATGCAGAGGCGGGAATCAAACCTGAACCCTGGAGGTGCAAGGCGACTGTTCTAACCACTAAACCACCGTGCCGCCAATCCATGAGGTATTCTGATTTATTTTTATTTTTTACATATGCCATGTGTTTTTGACAATAACTAAGCAGAAACAGAAAGACAGTATGAGTCAGTAAGAAAAGAATGTGCCATTTAAACCGTGTTAGAACTTACGAAAACATATTTTATGGATTTTTTTTTAAGTTGTGGGAAACATAAATATCTTGTTGCCTTGGGATAACATGCTGTAAACTCAGCAAATCCTCAAAGCGCCGAGCAAAGCAGCTCGTCCTCCTCCTTTGTCTGTCGAGCACCTGCACACTGATGTCTTGCTTTTATCATTTACATTGACAGCACGGTGTCAGATCTTTTAATCATTGTTGACACTCTGGTTTGATGATTTCTCCCAGTGGAGCTGCCAGGAATTCCGACATGTAGTATGGTGTTGCGCAAAAACACTTAATGTTCAAGCAAAGCTCCCACTCTCCAGCCTGCAAAGTAATTCATTCATAGATAAATTGCTGTCTGAGAATGTAGGGCAAATGAGCATTCCTTTAGGTAAATATGCCGTTCATCAAAGCTGTCTTATTGCTCTGTTTGCTTTGTACAGTCATAAAGGTGAAGGTTGAGATTTTTTTTAGGGAAAACGTTCAAAAAGAAGTCATCTTGGTATAGAAGAAGAAAAAAAAGTTTTTTGCTTTTTGTTTTTTTTCCCTAGTTTATTTAATTATATCTCTCCTTAGTCACAACTGATGAAATTGTGAATTGTTTTTTGAACATATGATCATAAATTTAAGCATGCAAGCCTTGAATGTTTAACTTTCCTGTTTGGAGTTCCTTCACATTGCAAAGTATGCCTAGACAAACAAGCTATTAAATACTAGACCATGTTATACAGAGAACGTTTTTCAACCAGGCATCAAAATGCACAGACTTTACAACTGAACCATATCTATCTCTGATAAATAAACTGAATGTACACAATGTACAACACCCAGTCCATGATTGAATGTACAATACACGAGACACGTAGCCTCAAAGCACACGTGTATGCATCGTGCAGAAGCCCCTTTCTCAGCAGATTGGGCGAAGGATTGTGACTAACCCCTCCCTATAAATAACTCACTGGTGCCCTGGAAAAATAGTTACAACTTCTAGGATCACACATCACCCCAGGGGTTGCCAACTTACACCGATATCCAGATGATGTAATGGCCCCAATGAAATGTAAAAGCAACCCGATGCTGAAGCTCTGACATTGCTGTCAGGCCTTAGAGTCTTTTCAGGTCCAAAATGGTCTGTCATGCACCTGGCATCATGGCCCCTCCACTCCCCTTCAGGTTCTTTCAACTGTTTACAAAGAAGCGTATATGATTTTCACCTGTAGCAGAACAATATGAAATAATATGAATTTGACATAATATAAGATGACCTAGAGTTTTGAGTTTTCAAATGACATAGACATAATAAGTACTAAAAATAATGGCTGTCCTAATGAATAACCATTATGGGTTTTCTGGTCAGTTTTATAATATTTTGTCCACACGCTCTACTTGCAAGGATGACACAACATTCAATTTCCCCTGGGAATAAATAAACTGTACTAAATTAAGTTCTAAATCCTATGACAGAATTTAGTTCCACATCCTACACTCTCATGTGACGTGTTGAATCTCTACATTAACATTAAAATGAACATTAACATGAACCTAGTTTGCTAAATCTGGGGAAGGTCTTACTTGCACTTGGATACCGTCAAGGTTGAAAGTTTTCTCTGGATGCCGGAGCTATGATCAGACCGTCTGCTTTGGCCTCCCAGGAACTCCTATAATGGCAAAAAAATTTGAAATTGCTTGTAAGGTCATTACAGTCTGGAGGATGTGGCAATAAGCGGGCAAGAAGTGTTCGTGAACGTTCATGTGTATAATTCCCAAAGACAGTTGCATCTCTTCTGCAAGATTTCTACACTGACCTTCAATCAATGTCAATAATTTTTACACCCTCATTCACAAGAAATTTCATCACAAGTCCCAGTTTGACTTGAACGCCCCTCGTTGAAAGAGAAATGCTGCTGACTTTGTGGGGCAAATATAAGGGAATGCCTTATGTAAATATTAGTGGAGGCCCCTGGAATGTGAGCTGGATTGGAGCGAGACAGGAGGCCCTGAAACATTTGCTCTCCTGATCCCCATTTTCCATGGACGATCGCCCTAAGTGATATTTTGAGAAATGGTTTCTTGCCATGGAACCTGAGACCTTTCACAGTTGGGGCACAATAACACCAAGTCAATTTGTAGAGTTGGTTTCATAATATAATGTGTGTTATAGTAGTTACATGGACATCTTAATCATTATTATAACTGTATGTATGCTCCTGCTGAATGATGAGATCCCAGTGCAAGATCCTCTATTCTTTATCCTCTATTCAGAGCTTTCTGTGTTTTCTTGTTATCCTCATTTTACCAATATATATAGTCTCACATTGATAACCAAAAGATTTATGCTTCCCAAAACCAGTTTATTGCCCTTGTTTAGTGGATAATCTCACCTTTAGGCATTTACCTAGGAAGTGCTCCTACTGTATAACCATAAAGACTGTTCTGTGATCATCTCAGAACCCTGTTGTACTGTTGTATGACATACCGTTGTAGAAGGGTAGTGATTTATAACATCACAACTCACTTTGGTGTCTGATTTGTCCTAAAGTTTCATGATGTCATTTTTTTTTATTTATTATTGACCTGAAATTAAATGATTTGCCCCAGCTCAAACAGCCAGTGTCTCTCATGTTCTCGTTTCTTAAATACAGGATGAGACGAGAAACCTAGCGATCAGTTTATATTATACAAATACAAATAGTGCCTTGGCTGTGCAGTTATACAGGAACTACTCTGGCTTTGTGTCTGTTACAGTGTGCCGTGGAATGTGGAAGTATGTTACAGCAATCGAAAAAAGTTCAAGGAAAAAAGGGAAACAATGTCACATGAGATTAAAAGAGGAAGAACACACTCCGTCAACAATCTCTGTTTTAGAAACAGTGAAGTCCAACCTAAATCTTCATCATTAACTGTTTTATGTCAGTTGAATAAATATAGAACTCTGGACACATTGGGCAACAGACACATGTGCTATAAGATACAGTATAATGCGTTAATTAGGGACAGTCTAATAATTTTGGTTCACACATTTCATACACATTTCCATAAATTTCTTTTGATTCTGTAAAGCTACTTTCCGACAATGACCATTGTTACAAATAAAATTTAATGAAATCGAATTTATATTGTGTTTACGAAAGAATTTTCTTTCACAGGAAAAACAGGAAAAAGTGTCAAGGGGCCCGCAGCATGTCCCGGGGGCCTTTGGGCATGATGCATTATACAACCTGGACTGGGTTCCAATCCATCAGAGGACACACATTCACACACACAATATGGACAATTTGGACTGTGGGAGGAAACCAGAGTACGCTGAGGAAACCCACCAAGCACAGGGAGAACATGCAAACTCCACGCATGCAGAACCGAGATGGGAACCAAACCCTCAACCCTGCACCACTACACCACTGTACCACTCCTATTTCTAGATTTTAGAAATAGAAATAGCAGTCAACATATCTTTACTGGTTCTTAATTACAACTAATAGTTCTTAATTTGCTATGTTGAATATGTTAAATATACACATAAAACATAATATATATTTGTATGAATAAATATATACATACACTAATTCCGCTGGTTTGTATTAGGGATTGCTGTGTGCCTAACTGATGTAGGGGAACTGTGTAAAACTTAACCTAACCTATGATATGATTATAACAGGTTCCATGAGTAATAATAATTAACCTTAAGCTTGAAAGGTCATCGTAAAAGCAGCATTACTGCTGATTACACATATAACTAGAATTGAGAAAAATAAAGAGATTACATTAAACAATGTCACCTGTAAACCGTTAAATGAACACACACACACACACACACACACACACACACACACTGTATGTTTAATAGACTTGCTCACTTGATTGTAGGACTGATTTAAATAAACTCTGAATGTACTGCTCTTTAGTACTTGTACAGAATTCCCTAAGCTGACCTTTACGCTCACTCTGCCACCTAGTGGCATAAACCAGGAAACGTTTATTGAGTCATTAACATCCACATTAGATTGAATCACACATCATTCTCCCTTCACCATGTGCTTGTTTTTAGACTGTTATAAATGTATGGAGTGGTTGGTTCCCGACAAACAAAACACTATTATAACTCTGCTATGGAAACATAATCAGTGTGGGAATGGGGAAATGTCTTTACGTCCGTCTTAATGAACATGCCATGGGTTTATCTATTGAAAGTTACATTTAGCATAGTGGAATGTGTAAAGTACAAGTTACTGTAGATAGATAGATAGATTGATAGATAGATTGATTCATTGATTACTATGTTAATCCCAAAGGGATATTGTAATGTTTGCAATTAATTTGCAACCAGTTCACATATTGTACATAAGCAACGAGGTGCAGTAGAATATTAAGGCCAGATTAAAAATAAAAAAAATAAATACACAAGAAAGTGTTTAAAGATGTGGAGGCCGGTGGTGATTACAATTGTATTTACACCACTACAGGCAATTTGGGAACACCAGTTAGCCTGATCTGCATGTCTTTAGACTGTGGGAGAAAACTGGAGTACCCGGAGGAAACCTTCCAAGCACGAAGGGAACATGCAAACAAATTTAACTACCAAGGTTCCTAGATGGATGGATGGAATATAAGCTTTAATAAGCCTTTGAGCCTTTGATATAGCCAAATGATAATAATATTTTAATTAGTGCACAAACTATGTAATATTGACATAATTAATAATGAAAAAACACAAACGTGCCTTTCATTTTTATAACAAGCTCGATGAGACTGTAAATAATTGAATTAACTGTCGGTATGAGTACAAGCAGGACTTTTATTGTAAAAGGTAGTTTCACTGCGTCCATCTCCTTTCATGTGGATTGCTGCTAATTTCACCCCGTAGTTATGAAGCAGGACTAAATGACGGACTCACGGTAGCGGATTTTTAAACATCATATCTAATACTCTGTGTTCTCTTACTTATTAAATTTGTAGGAAAATACACGATTGTGTTGCATGATATAAAATTCTGTTGGATATAAAATACGACACTATAAAACCCTTATCACTGGCTGCAGCGATTATCTGTTTGCTAGCTAGCAAGCTAAGTTAGCCAGTGAACGTTAGATTACAGCAGGGTTTGTCTTGGTCGCATAATGTCGGAGAGAAATACAAGATTTGTCCCAGGAGTTCATGATCTATCAGCTTACTAGTCAGGATTTAATGAAGTGTCTGGGTTTCTTATGAGTTTGTGATTAGTTAGCATTGCTATCCAGCGTCTTTCCGACGCCGCCTCTAACCTGGCTGTGTATTTCAGGTGTTTATTACTTTTTGTCGGTTGTGTTTTTTGACAAGCATGTACTTTAGCTGGAATTTTCCTAGCTATTTGTTTAAAACGAAAAACACAGGTGAAGTTACCCGGTGATTAGCTAAATGCTAGTTCTGAATTAGCTAGAGAGTTGGATGTTTCTCTTCATTCACATAAATATTTGTCGTGTAAAGCTCTGATACTGTGTGTGTGTGTGTGTGTGTGTGTGAGAGAGATCTGTTCATGTTACTCCTGTTCACCCTTATATTGCTTATAGTTTCAGGTTAGCGGGTGTTGGTTAACTAGCTCGGAAGCTGCGGATGTGGTGGTGTTGTGCTCTGTGTGCGCGTGCATTCGCTGCTGCAAGCGAAGCGAGCTTTGCTTTCCTGCGTTACTGTAGCAGCACGCAGAGCTCGTTGAAATTAATCGGACTCGTCGAATCCGAAAATGGGGATAAATTCGCTGCATTTGCACGAACAGCCCCTTTTTTCAAGCGATAATCTACGGGAAATATAACACAAGTAACTCACTCTGCCTCAAACTTTAAAGTTAGGTTATAGGCTTCCCATTCCTCCCCGATAATCCCGCCTTCTGTGTTATGATTGGTTACAAGAATCCAGTCTCGTCCATGATTGGTCAGATGCTTTACAGCCTTGCAGACTCTACATTCACCATCCATCGAATTAGTAGCATTTCCCTCCTGAAAAGATTAAGATTCAGTTATTTGTCCCATGGTTGTAGACAATCAGTTGATCCCAGAGGCAGGGTTTATTTTAATTTAATTTCTCAGGACACTAACCTACTGCAGTGCCTGGTGGGATTTCACAAGTGTTGTAAATATTTTGTTAGACTTCCTGAATAGTGAACTGTATAATAAGCGCAGCGGGGTTTCACACATACTGTAAGAAGAGCTCTGATATTTATATTGTTCTAATTTAAAGTCCTTCTCTGATTAGTTCTTTGCTTCTTGTAGGTTGTTGAGGTAAAATGAGTTCTCAGCAGTTTCCTCGGGCTCCCTTACCTCCAGCAGGAGTGGGACAAGGCCCAGCATCTACTGGCAACAGCGCTGTCATTTCAGGAGTCCAACCAGGTAGCTGTTCATCTCCAGTACACTTCAGATATAGTTTTAAATGTTTTTATTAGCTGCACATTAATGTTTTTAATTACATGTAGTATACACATGTCGTATGCGCTAATGCACGTTCACCCTCAAATGCCATGCATTCTGTAATGTTGCACCATGTGTAGTTATTGTATGTGTGTGTATGTGTACATACTAGTGCTGTCAAACAATAAACAAAATCTAGACTGTACAAAAAATTGTAGTATGTTTAAACTTCTTGATTAATCACATGCATTAACATGATGATATTGAGAGCTTTAGTATATACAGGCATACATTCATACATACTGTGTTTTAGGATTTGACCTACATGGTAAAGGTGCTTTTAACCCGAAAATATTTTAGCTGAGAAGTACTTTATATCCAAACTTGGAGTAGTATACAACTATAGACTGATTTAAAACAAAATTCAGTTATTTAAGCAGTTATAAAGCTATATTATTGATTGTACTGTTTTCCTTGCTTTTGGCAATATCTGTAGTTCTGCGTGTAGCCCTGTATTATTTCCTTTGTCGAGTTCTGGGTCCCAGGTGGTACTGTTGCATAACATTTAGATATGTTTGTTGGAATGAATAAGATTAAACCAATCTCTGATTAATATCAATCAGTGGTAAATTAATAATCATTTTAACCGGACAGTAATGCACTTCTTGCAGTTGAGTTTCCTGAAAATAAATTCCAGCTCCATACACTATTAATACACCTGGAGTATGTTACTCATAAGTACATCAAGTAGAAAAACTTGCACAATAATCGATTTCAGAATATATTAACATTACAAACACGATAAAACTGTCAAAGCAGAAGTACTTTGCCATTGTAGGCCAGCTAGTATTTGCCATTATGTACGCATAATCCTTGTGAGATATTTTGCATATCACACTCTTCATGTCATGATTTTCTTTCGTTGTTGGTTTACTTGTATCACTTTTCCTAAAACTAAAGTATGCAAACATTCACAGTTATTGGTTTCATACACGTGAATATTCCTTGCACTTTGTGTTTTCCCTGCACAGCAGCTGCCTGGGTGTGCAGAAAATAAATGCAACAGGGCGTGTTTTAAGGAATTTTAATGATTAAAATGGATTGCAAATTTTCATGTTCAATCTCTTGAAATTCTCAGGAAATGCACTGATCATCATGTATGGTAGTAGTGTAGACACTACTTTTCAAATTTGCACATTTGACTTTTACTAAACTCATTGTTGACTTCCTGTAGGTGGAGAGGAAAGCGGCAGAGAAGCGGACCATCCTCAGGACTCTATCCCTGGTGGCAGTATGACTGGAGCAGCCTTGCAGTTCCGTGACGATAAGCAGGAGACTGTAGTAGTTAGACCCTATCCTCAAGTGCAGACGTTGAGCCAGACGTCGGCTCTGGCACAGCATGTGTCTATCCAGCCAAACCCCACAGTCACTGTAGCTGCACCACCGGCTCATCTTACCCCAGGGCAGCAGCCTGCTTTCACTGAAGGAGCAATCAAGGTACCAGTAACTCGCATTATTCCATGATTATGTACCCAAGATGAGAAGAAGGAAAGTGGTCAGAAGGGTGCGCTAATTAAAGCTCAGCTACAGTATATTCTTTAGGCATCAAAGTTTTTTGTTGTGAATAGTAACAGTAAGTTAAGCGTTTATACTGGAAAACTGGAATGGATTTGTTTTTATTGTTTCATTATACAGGCTGGCCTAAAGTCTGCTATGCCCAGTCGACTTATTGCCCCAGCTCCAGCTGCTAGTCCTGGGCACCTTTCTTGCCCAGCAAAGGTGCCTGGTCATATTACTGTTACCCTGGAAAGCAGTATGCCTCCAGCCTCCATCCCAGTGGCAACCATCAGCGGTCAGCAGGTAGGCCCAATACACTCGGTGTTTGTCCAGCTCTGGGGAATTTCTGTTTAGAAGTCGAGATAATTAATGTTCTTATTTTGTTGTCTTGCAGGGACAGAGTAATCTGCATCACTTGATGGCAGCCAACCTGCAGATTATCAGGGGGAACACACCTGCCCTGCAGATCAGCTCTCCAACCGCTCCACCTCACACATTCACCTCTCACCTGCCCAGAGGTTAGCTCACACACAGAGGTTCACACTTTAGGGGTGCAACGATTAATTACAGCGTTGTTGACTAACAAGGCACACACCTTCACGAGCAAAAAGTGAGGGAAAGTAAAAGTGAGGGAAAATTTCATCCGTACCTCGAGCCAAACAGTCCCTAGAATCAGAAGGAAAGACTTGTGGAGACATCAGCAAGCATTGCTTTGTTGTAAAGTACTTGGGAATAAGGACAAGATTAACACCTGAAGAGAATGTGGAAAATTTGTGACTGATTTAATTTTATATAAAAAATAATTTCTCTCTCTCCGCACACATGCCTTATCTCTCTGATTCTGTTGTGATCATTACTATTTTCAGCTCACAATACATCTTATGTATTCATTATTTTTATTTAGTTAAAACTTGCACAAAACATTCTGAAGCTAAATTAAAAGCTGATAACTAAATAAGATCTATTGAGTATATTGTAATCTGACTAGTCCTTTCAATAAGCAATAGATTAATTAAGTATTTCTTAAGTAAAACTATATGATAACTGGGGAAAATTCTCATTTTTGGCACTAATCTGATCAAAGCTTTTGCATGGACTTCTAGTAGTGAAGGTGAAAGCTTTACTTATTTTTAAGTACCTTGTAATGAAATTTATTTAATTTACAGAGATGCTAAGCTAAATTTTATTTTCTTAAGGGACGCAACCTATACTCTTATTACCTCAAAATTATTTAATATTGTTAAGTTGGAATAGACAAAGGTTACTGGCTGCTAATTAGTCTACTGTCCAGGTACCTGAAAGCATGTTTCGTCATTGTACTGAGTTCAAGGTATGGTGCCAGTGTGATTGTGGTGCATTTGTAAATCTGGATTTTCAGGTGCAGCTGCTGCAGCTGTGATGTCGAGCACTAAAGGTCCTACTGTTCTGAGACCCGCGTGTGGTGCAAACGCGGGACCTGGTCAGCCTGCAGCTTTACAGCACATCATCCATCAGTCCATTCCGGTATGCCTCCTGCTCAGAGCCGTATCAGCACACTCACTTTCTACTCTTACTCACTGTTCAGTGCCCATGGCTACATTCATCCTTATCATACTGATTTATCCAGTTGAATTAGTCTTAATCAGTTTACTCCTATGTCTATGTAATATTACATTGAACAAGTCAATTGCAATCTGTAAACCTGTATAACGATGCTAATTTTACAACTGCAAATGTTTTACAGTCTCGCCCTGCAGCCACCACCTCCACTGCTGTGCTGTCCACTGTGGTTGCCCCCATTTCAACAGCCAGAACTCAGTCTCCTGTTATTAGCCCTCCTGTTACACACACTGCAGAGATAGTGCATGGGTTAGTTGCTCTCTAATCCTTTCAGAAGTACATGCTGATGCGGAAAATGGCCATAACATCCTAGTGATATACTGTTGCTTTTTTACTCAGGCGCGCAGGACTTACAATCCACCCTCCAATCCCTTCTGCCACCATCAGTATCCAGAGGCCTCCGACACCGAGAGATACAGCCACACGCATCACCCTGCCTTCCCATCCGAGCATGGGAGCTCAAAAAACCCAGCCTGCACACACGATGACCCAGGCAAGGCCCATTCTTAACATCAGATCTGGCGACATGAACACAACCAGCCATGTTTGTCTGAAAATAAAAACATATGCTTGATGAATATGATGTACCTTACTTTAACATTGAATTCTCAAAAATAATGTTTTTATAAAGCAGTAAACCTGATTTGTTTGAAAAAGCAAGGAATTTGCAGGCTACAAAGTGCTAACTAGTTTTTTAAATTTATTTATTTTATTTATTTTAGTTTTTTAAAATTATTATTAAAAGGAATCTAATGTGAGTACATTGTTGTTTCCAGAAGCCTATTTTCAGCACTGTGACTCCTGTTGCTGCGGCAACTGTTGCCCCCCTCTTAGCTACCAACACTGTTCCATCAACTACCACGACAGGTACAGAATTCGACTTTTCTTTTAAACCATTTACCACTGAGCAAAAATACACCTATCACCACATGTGCATACTAAATCTATCCTTTGTTCCAAAGGTTCTGCACCTCACACCCAGATGAGCAGCAGTACAATTGTCACCATGGCGATGGCTTCCCACTCTTCTCATGCCACGGCTGTAACCAGCTCTGCCATTCCTGTTGGTAAGCACCCAGCACTTATCAGCTTATCAGCATTATTACTGTTTATATCCTTTTTCGTTACATTCTACCAGTTGCAATTTTCATGTGACCTCTCCCGACACGTTTCTGTTTTAAAAAAAAAAAGAAAAGATCCAGACAGGAAATTGTGTAGAATGCAGATAATCTTTACAACAGTGAAGGTTTTAAATGCCATGTGTTTAAAAAAAGAAAAGGAAAAAAAGTTTGCTAAATTTGCTCATGACCTGTGCTTTGATGCAGCTAAAGTGGTTCCTCAGCCGATTGCACACACTTCCCCTCGGATCCAACCTGAATATTCTGGGGAAAGAACAAACCTGATCCCCATCTCTGGCCATCGCTCATCCCCCAACCCCGTCACTATGGAGGCCCGCAGTGACAACAGGTGATCCTTAACATAAAAAAAGATCAATTTTGATTAATTAATTAGGTATTTGAAGAGTCATGGTTGAAATTGATAAACACACAACTTGTTTTATACATCCTGATTTCTATCTCTCTCTCTTTGTATATAGACCCACTGTTCCAGTCCAGTTCCAGTATTTTTTACCCACAAACCCATCATATGCCTATCCGCTCACGCACACCTATACACCGATCACTAGCTCGGTTTCCACTATTCGACCCTATCCAGGTAAACGCAATAACACAGAAAATAATGATGTATGTATGTATGCATGTATGCATGGACTACCGAACCATTCTGGAGGACAATGTGCAATGGTTCAAACATTGTATCCTGAAGGAGGTGCTGTGTATCAGGATGATGATGCACAAATACACACAGCGAGACTGGTGACAGAGTGGTTTGATGAACATGAAAGTGAAGTTGAACATCTCCCATGACCTGCCCATTCACCAGATCTGAATATTATTGAGTCACTTTGGGGTGTTTTGGAGAAGCGAGTCAGGAAACGTTTTCCTCCACCAGCATCACGTAGTGACCTGGCCACTATTCTGCAAGAAGAATGTCTCAGAATCTCTCTGGCCATCGTGCAGGACTTGTATCTGTCATTCCCAAGACGAATTGATGCAACATTGGCTGCAAAAGGAGGCCCTACACCATACTAATGAATTATTGTGGTCTAAAACCAAGCGTTTCAGTTTCGTTGTCCAACCCCTGTATGTATATATGTATGTATATGTGTGTGTGTGTGTGTGGCGATAGTTTGTAGCCTTTTTCAGTTTTTGCATTTGTAAGTTCTGTTTTTGACCTGATCAGTAATTAATACTTTACCGAACCAGTGGTCCATAAATTACAAAAGGTTTCATATTTGTATTAATTTAATCGTTAATTGTATTTTTTTATTTCTTTCTTGGTCCAGTCACAGCACAGGCTCAGAGCTCTGCCATTCCAGCTCAGGCTGGTGTGGGTGTGGCCACTACTGTGCATTTAAACCCCATGCAGCTGATGGCTGTGGATCGCATCGGCCTCCAGTCTGCTCAAATCAGTACTCAAAATCTCCAGCCAGCTTCCATGACTGCGCAGGGCATTCAGCCTGCACCAATCGGAGTACAAGGCCTGCATGCCACCGCACCAATCAGTACACAGGGGATTCAGCAGGCACCAGTTGCCACACAACAGTCTCAGCCAGAGGCAAAACCATCAGGTAATATTTAATTATGGAATGAACGAATGAAGAAATAGTTAAGCTCTTTCCCTTGAATTTAAGAAGTTTGTGTTTAAAACAATAAATAAATTGGTGTGTTTTGCTCAACAGGTGTAGTTCTGGCTGAGAGCACGGCGTTTGTGACCAACCCAATTGGCAGTACATTCAGCGCTACGCAACCAGTTACCACTGTCGTTCAGACTCACCCCCAGGGGACAAGCACAGGTGCACCCACACTGGTCTCTTCACCCAGACCCAGCATCCTCCGCAAGAAACCTGTGAATGAGGGGTAAGTGGCCCGTGCTCAAATCAGTAGGATCTTCTCAGCAGGACTATGTTTATCAATTTCACTCAACTTATAACAAAAGTCTTAATTTTCATGCGACTATTAAATAGACAGTCGTAAATAGTCGAATACCTGAACTGTCATGCTCATTACAAAAGTTCTTAAAATTGAAGTCTCAGAGCAAAACTCACCCTACAAAGAGGACAGCCTGCTCTTATAATATAATCTGTTAGATATTTGGTCTTTTCCCCCACTTTTATCATTGTTTAGTTTTCCTTACTTAACCCGGGAGTCTGAATTAGTGCGATATTAAACATGTTCATTAGAATCAATCACTCTGATTGGTTAGAATAGTGGAATCATGTAAATTTTTTTCTATTAGGTTTGATCATATATTTTGCTCAGTGATTGGCATTACACACACACGCTTAATATTTTTTACAAATGTTCCTGTGACTTGAATACAGGCTGCTGAATATGCTCAAATGCGGTCTTATTCTGTTTACATAGTGTAGTTCACTGAGGGATCTTGTATGAGACAATTTATGATATCAGTGACCCAAAGTTATATCACTAGCCACACATTTTAACGAGATGGAATGGAATGTCATTATGATATTTTTTGGGTGGTTTTCCCAGGGCTGTTCGTAAAACTCTGATCCCGGCTCAGCCGAACGAGCCTAGTTCTGCAAGAGTGGATAGTGCTGTACGACTAGCTGGATCTCCACGACCAGCAGGGTAAGCACAGCCTACCCTTCCTCTACTTAGAGAGAACACCAGACTAATTATTGTTGCCAAAAGTTGTATAATGCTGTTAAATGAGTCACATAATGCCTGTCATTACAAGATATATATAATTATATCAAAAAATTATTTTTTCCCCTCCTTTAAACGTTTAGAGTGAAATCTGACATTCATGTTGCCATGATGCCTCCGGTGATGGCCACTGTGGAGGCCCTGCCCTCTCACGGTGGAGAACAGCAGCCCCTCTCAGCTCCAGCTCAACACCTATCACAGGCCATTCCTGCTGTCCTGGCCCCACCCATTCCTCCACCTCCTTCTCAGTCCGCAGCAGTTCTGTCGGCCCTCCCCGCAGCCATGGCCGTAACTCCTCCTGTTCCTGCCTCTATGGCCAATGCTGTCTCCTCCCCCACACAGCCAGCAGCCAGCAGCACAGCAGCGCTTAGCTCCGCCCTTCCGGACATCAAAGTAAAGCAGGAGGCGGAGTCTATGGACATGTCACAGCCAGGTCAATAGACTTAATTTTTCCGTCAGTCTGGAATGTTATTTAAACTTTTTTCTAATTAATGTTTTGTCATTAATATAGTATTAAATTTCATACTATCAGATAATTTGTCAAAGAAGACATAAAATAAACAGGAATCAAGCTTTATATTTCTTTCCCTGTTTTAGTTCAACAGGATTTCTAGGTAGTTTTGTTTATAGGTACAATGTGCATTTAAGTTACAGAAAAGCCTTATGCAAATACAATGTGATCATCGTTATTGTATATGCAAAGTAAATTGAGAAAAAATAAAAAGAGTACATAATCAGTGTGCTAATTGTCTTGCAGCTCTCTCCGTCCCGTCATCGACGGCCCCAGCCCCCGTCTTCTCCTCCCAGGCCTCAGGCCTCACGGTTCCCTCTCAGCCTGGAGATCTTCTGCCTGGCGCTTCCCCACGCAAGAAACCACGCAAACAGCAGCACATTATCTCCAACGAGGAGGGTGAGATGATGGAAACCAACAGCACAGATGAAGAGAGGGCTAGTAGCAGAACTCCTGGGAGCAAAACAGAGAGGCCAGAGTCACCTCCTAGGGAATACGTGGGTGAGTAGCTTTCCCTGGACAAAAGACCACAAAGAACTCATAAAGGCCCATCTTTTTCTTTACAATAATCATGACCTAGTTGTCTGTTTAACCGTTTTAAGTAATTTGCAAAAATGGTTGAGGTTTTACACTTTTTTTTCCTTCATTGCTTAATTATCTATGCATATTTATTCTATGTAGAGACAGAGATTCTGACCTTTTTGTTTAATGTGTCCTCCAGATGAAGAAGGTGTACGGTATGTGCCTGTGCGCCCCAGACCTCCAATCACGCTTTTGCGTCATTACAGAAACCCCTGGAAAGCTGCATACCATCACTTTCAGAGATACACTGACATCCGTGTTAAAGGTTAGTGGGAACGCTGCTGAATAAGTACTGTTCTCATGAAAAGAATGACGGTTGTTCTGTGTGATTTATACAGGTAGTTCCTGACTTACGAACATTCGAGTTAGGAATTTCCCCAGATATGAACAGCCCACAGTCCCTCTTCCAGTTCAATCATGAAGTATCTCGCGTGTATTGTGCAAAAAATAGAGTACCAGATACCAGTATTTACCATTATAAACAATATTTTCAGTGTGTAAGTGAATAAAATGTCCCAAGTCCGGTATATTTTGTCTGTGTCTGGCGGGTCTGCCTCATCGGTTTTAATAAATCTGTCTAGGAAGGCGATGATAGAAAATGGCTGTCCTGTAAAGCTGTCCTACATTTACATTTAGGCATCTTATCCAGAGCGACTTACATTTTTATCTCATTATACAGCTGAGCAGTTGAGGGTTAAGGGCCTTGCTCAAGGGCC
>JAOTQY010000015.1:16741293-16766874 GCA_026413445.1 Dolichallabes microphthalmus
TCAGAGAAATTCGCTGTGTCGAGAAAGGATCAATAACTCTCCTTCCGTAAATCAAAAGTGAAGAGAACACATATGGAATAGAGAACTCATTAATATTGAGAGAGGGCAATACATCCGCATGCGCGGTAACATAAAACACGAGCTCTTTGTCGGCGGCGCCCGACGAACTCATCCATATGCGTAGAAATGAGATGCAATTTTATGGCTTTCTTAATTTTTTTTTTCATATATTTGCGTACTGACTGGCCCGGCCCACATTGGCCAGCGGCCCACCGGGAAAACTCCCGGTGCTCCAGATGGCCAGTCCGCCCCTGTAAGGAAATAACCAGCCCCATTTGCAGTAATTATTTGCCATGTGCTTATATGATTGTGCAGGAGGACCAATGAACATTTCATGTAAGGTGTATTTCATGAGGAAATTGTGGTTCAACGTAGTCCCTGGGAGAGATCAGGAAGCAGATCGCGTTTTCCACTATCCCCAGGTGAACTCTTTCTTCCCAACCACATGTGATTAATTTCTAATCTGAGAAGGGATCTAAGGAATCTATGAGTTTGATGATAAAACTCATTATATACTCATTATCTAACACTAGTTCTCTTCGTGAATAGGAGTTGCCCAAGTATCTACGTGGCTATCATCGCTGCACCAAAGAGGACATGGTACAGCTGGCTGCTCTCCTCTTCAGGGTTAAAGTAGAAGATGATAAATCTCAGTTCGTCATGATTAGCAAGATGCTGAAAGAGCTTGTGCCCAATGATCAGCTAAAAGCCATGTCAGTCGAAGACTGGAAAAAGGTGAGAAATTTTGCCATCATTGTCTCTTATTAAACCACAGTGTTTCTTAATGCTCAGTGCTGATTGGTCTGATGGTGTTCATTTTCTATAACACCATCCGTCACTGCAGGTCTACTCCAGGGCAAATGCCAAGTTTAATGCTCATAAGTATATGCTATTGTTTTTAGACAGTAGTAATGCCTCATACAGGGACTTGTCTGGTGGGAGCTCCACATGGACAGACTAAAACATGCTTGATATATATTTTTTTTGTTTGTTTTTTTGCTTTTATGGGAGGAGTATCCAGTTTCAGTTTTGTAACAACCAAAGGTACACCTGTAAATATACAGTACATTTTCAAAGACAGGAGGGTCTTTGATGGAGGACTTTGTAGTGTCTAAGTAACATGACGCGCATTTTTGCCTTTTTTCTTTAGCACGAATAAAGCTATTATAACATAAAACAGCATTTTTGCAGATATTCCACAACATTTAATATAACTATAAACAGATAAGTTATGCAAATAAGTAAAATGTTTTTATTGTTGGTGTGCTTCTGTAATCTCTTTTCCCTTACTTACTAATCTATCTCATTTTTTCTTTATCTTTGCTTATACAATTACATATAAAAAAAATTCTCTATGACTTCATAAACTATGAACTCTCTATGAGTCATAAAAAATTGCATGCATCAGTCGGCCTGGGCAAAGTAGTCCAATCATGAATTGTAAAACAGCCGAGTATGCTGTGGTGTCAGCGAAAACAATAAAAGAGAAAGCATAATCATGGATATAAACATCATGTGAATAAGGACATACTAACCGGAATAAAATTTTCATGATTGTGTCATATCTTTGTTAATTATTATAGGAAGTTTAAAAATAAATGCGTCTATCGTGACCACAGCTTTGAAATAATACGTATGTTGATCTTCAATTCATCTTCTTTAGAGCATAGTTGCTGCATACAACAAGCAGGGAAACATGACGGCGGAGGATGCCATGGTGGGCTTCCTGAAGGTCATCTTTAAGTGGCCCACATTTGGCTGTGCCTTCTTTGACGTAAAGGTAATGAAACGTAACCCTACTGAGATGGCAGTATCGGTTTTTATGATGTGTATTTAATAGCTGCTTGTGTTAACTGTTTTCTTGATGCAGCAAACATCTGAACCCAACTTCCCTGATATTGTGAGGCTTGCCATCAGCAAACAGGGGGTTACGATCATAAATCCTAAAACCAAGGTAAATGTACTTTTTTGTTGTTGCTTTAATTTAATACAATGCAGTGATTAGTTTCAAATAACCCCTCACTAGTCAGGACTGTGGTCTTGTCTGCATTGATCTATCAACCATATGGGTTTTTTTAGCATTGGCGATGTCGTTCAAGATGCCTGTTGCTTCAGCGTCATCATCGAAAAAAAAAGGCGCTATCATCTGCGAACATTAAATCAGTGATATCACAGTTTTCATCGTACTGGACACCCTGTCTCCGCTTGAATGCCTTTCTCATGATGGCGTCAATGACACTATTTAACAATGTTAAATAGCAGCGGTGAAATCATGCAACCTTTGACTGACACCACTTTTGACTGGAAACTCTGCTGACAGTTCGTTGCGAATGCAGATGCAACTGCTGGAACCACTGTAGGTGTCTTGGAGAAGGCTGATGCTCTTACGTGGCATGTGTTCACTTTGCAGTGTCTTCGCAAACTTTGGCCAGTGGATGCAATCAAAGGCCGATTTAAAATCTATGAATACAATCATCGTCCGTTTGTTGCAGCAAATTTGTTTCTATCTGATCAGTGCACCCACGTCCTGGCGAAAATCCAACTTGTTCCTCCCTGATGATTTGTTCTCTGTGCTTCTATAAGCGCACTTGGAGGATCCTCGTGAACACTTTTCCAACTATCGAGATCAGACTTATTCCACGATAATTCCTGGACTCTGTTCTGACTCCTCGTCAAGAGGGGGATGATGATTGCTCGTTTGCAGATAAGTTGGACTTACTCTGTGCGCCAGATCAGCAGAATCAGCGAATGGAGATGTTGGATTAGAATCTTGCGTCCTGCCTTGAACACCTAGGCTGTTACTCCATCGATACCAGGTGCCTTGTTGGTTGTTAGCAGTTTGATGGTCATTCTCAACATTGCCTTGTTGGTTTTTAGCAGTTTGATGGCCATTTTCACCTCATTGATCGTGGGTTCCGTGTCTCTTGCTGGCTTCTGGGTTGACTGGTCGTCCCAGGGGTTCTTTGTGGTTGTATATTCCTTGGAAGAATTCTTGCCAATGTTGCAGACATTCATTGGGAGAACTGACAAATGTGCCATCTGCTTTCCTTATGTTGTCGTTCATCAATTTTAATTTCCCACTGAGGGGCCTAAGGGTACTACTGTATATATGGGCTTCATCCAATGCTGCAGCCATGTTGTTCCATTGGGCTTTGCATTCAGTTCTCAGCTGTTGAGACCTCTTCTCAAAGTCTGTGGGCTTTTCTCGTTTATGCTGATCCAGCACATCCAGACTTTTGTCAGATATCCATATTAGCGTCTTCCATCGGATTGGTGGGCAAACAGCCTTGGCACAATCCAAAATGGTCTTGAAATGGTCTAGATATAAAGATATGTAAATATTAAGTACTATTTGCATTCAAATTTTCTAGTTTGTGAATTTCACAAATCACTTCACAAATATCTGTTCCTCATTTTTAAGGATGTCCTAGCAAAACACCTGTTGAATACGATTGCAAGCTGGTGCAGTGGGAGCACCTATTTCCACATGACAGTAGGCAATCTGGTTAAAGGAAACAAGATTCTGTGTGAAACCTCTCTGGTGAGTAATACAAATAGCTTTGTCAGTTTTTATTTTAAATAGCAAATTTAAACCAATAATAAAAATCTTTTTTTTTTTACTTTATAAGGGCTACAAAATTGATGATTTGTTGACGTCCTATGCCACCATGTATTTGAATGAGAGAAGAGCACCAAGAACCAGGAATTAGTGCATTAACTGAAACATGGCCTGACCAGGATTTCAGGATTTTTGCCTATAAACATACAAACTTTCACTTTTGATCTTTATGCAGAGAATTATACAGTATATGGTTAAACAAGCTTGCTATGAATTTATAAGGATATGTTTTGTGATTAAATCATTGATTTGTGCATGAGATTTTACATACGTCTTTTAGATTAGCCCTTTTTCTCTTCTGTTTATTGTTAAGTTTTAAAGTAAGTCTATTGCGGTTCTTTTTCTGATCATTTATTTATTTATTTCCAAATGTAAAGAGTAAAGTATCGCTAGGCTTTCTATGTCACGTGCAAAATAATGATATATCATTATAAAAATTGGAAAAAAGTTGCTTTGGTAAAAAATGGCCAAATAAAAAGAACATGACTCATTGCTTACTGGTTTTACTGGTGCTTATTTATAGGATTATAGACGCAGTGAAGGATCATTTGGAGTGATGTCTGGGAAGTTTGTTTTAATTATTGTGCATTCAGAAATGGAACTGTATTATTAACAGTGTTTGGGAACATTGAGAAATTTGTCATGTACCAAAAGTAAACTGCCGGCTTTTAGGCTTTTGTGTAATTCTCCTTTATACTGGTTTAAATGGTCACATCACACTGTTTTGCTTCAGAGCAAAAAAACATGGGCATGGTATAAAGAGAGGAGTGTGTTTTAATGCAGATGCTTGGATCTAGCCCAATTAAGACTTGGCAGTGTATGATCAGACAAAGTCTAGAGGCGGACAGAAAGCCTAGATAGTGGCGTTATTCAGAAGAGTGAACTGTATTTGAATATCGATGAGGGAACGTCCGATTAGAGCAGAAAGAGGTGATGTGTGTACTACACAGCTGTGACATCCAAAATAAAAGACAGATTATTATCACTGTTGGGCCTCTTTTACACATCTGTCTCAAGATCATGTGACAAGATTATTTTTGCACTCCTCCGCCCGGTCTCTGATGATCCCCCAACGCACAGCAGGACCCAAAGCAACAAGGCCCCCATCCAGTCTGAGCGCTCTTGTTTTTTCTCTCAGTCTGTAGGCATTCCTTTACAATGAAGTGAGCTCTGGGGGGTTCTCTGTCTAGTTTGAGACATTAACAGAATGGACCATCTCATCAGCGTTATCCATAAACAGGCCTGTCTAATGCTGCCTCTGTCTTCAGTGTAATGATATGCCCATAGGCTTAGGCATTTTGGAAGGCCTTTTATTTTTTGGAGCATGGAGCTCAACCCCGTTGCCATGGCGCTGTGTCCGATCTCACATTGTAAAGGAATGTCATTATTCGATGTCTGCTGAAATGTACCTCATCTTCTGACTCAAGCCTTTGTGGCATGCACAAGTGGCTCTCAGAGGAGAATGGCATTGCGACAAAAAACGAGATCAGAGGTCACGCCAGGGCCTTCCCATTGGACTTGCTTTTGTGTAATCAAATTTGTTTCGGGCACAAAAAGCGCCAAAGTAAAATATCCGGAAAACATCGCAGTGGAGAGGCAGTGCAGCTCATTGGTTCATTAGCCTCGTCCTCCACCTGGTCTCCACTCCTCCACAAATGCTGCATGCGAAGAAGCTGCTGGATAACCTTGTGCTCTCACAACGGCTTTTAACAGCCCCACGTTCAGATCCAAACTACACCCTCTCTCCCTCTCTCTGCTGCACTCATCCTAGCCTGCACTGCTGAACAGACTTGAGAAGGACTAACATGGGTGAGTGACTCTTTCTTGATTTATTTTAGCTTTTTCTTTTTTTCCCCAATTATTTTCCATCATGACTTTTAAGTGTTCTTAAAGTTTTGAAATTTAGATGATATGAAAGTAGTTTCCAACAAATGATCTTATGCCTAAGGAAAATATTATTGACCATAATAATTGATATGACGTAGGAGAGAATGATAACGGAACTGACAAATTTTCCACTTGTGCACTTCTCATGAGAATAAAGTTGGATCTAATCTAATTTGCTCCTTCTGTTATTTAATCATTTTCTCATCTAGTTGTTTGAGTATAATTACCCAAACTTCTGAAAATCCTAAAATCAGAGGACAAGAATATGTTATTGACGATAATAATTGACATGACACACGAACTGGACTCTTTATAAATGTGTAGCATTCTTTATAAAATTATATGAATAACATTTTGTTGTTTGTTTCAACAAGTTTTCTACAATTAGTTTTTGAAAGTTATTTGCATATAACACTAGCTACCAGTGTTGGCATGTGCATAAATTCATAGAATCACAGCTGTAATACAACAATGCCTAATCTCATAACAAATATCAATCCAAGACTCCCTCACTCCCTTTTACTGCTCTTGACAATTGTTTTGCACATTTACAGCAAATTTCTCTCTGCTTTCCTTTATGGCCGTTATGGTGGGTGTCCTGTTATGGAATGTGTTTTTGAACAGGCAGCTGTTACTTTTAGGGCAGGACTCTGTACTCATACTGTACTTTTACCCAACATTCATGCTCCTTCCCCTGAGAAAATGGCTTGGTATAGAGTCTCACACATTGCTTTAGGTCTCTTTTTATCATGTGCCCATGGACAAGCGCCATCTCCGTGCACACAGAACTCAGCTCACATACTTCGTCTGCGCTGTTCATGAGAATGGAGCCTAAGGCATCCTGCCGAAGCAATAAAATTACAACCCGGTGTAACCTTTCCCCTCAACAGCAGTGTTTTGTAACAGTCTGCTTTAATTTGTCTTCATTACTGAATGGCTTGGATTGCTGTGGAAATTCGCCCCCATTGCTACGACCTACTCAACATCTTTATAGAACAAACCCCAAGGATTTGAAACACTCCTTAGTACACACCCATTTCAATTTTTCTTTGGATGTTTATCCAAAAAACTATTTATGCATAGCTTAACTGTTTCTCCCTAAACCATAAATAAATAAATTTTAAGAGTTCCTTGGCATGAGTTTTACTACTTGATGGAAAAACCTTTGTTTTATGCCTATTTAAATGTGCTTTTTTGTCTTATGGACCATTTTCATTATTCACGATATTTCAGCTTTTAAAATCTCTTTATCATGGGTTTATAGAAATGTACAATATTGCAGGTAGATTTGGGGGAAATTCACCAGTGGTGACTGCACGAGTTTTTTTTTGTTGCAAAATCTCAATCGTTATTGAGATGCGTGGACACTTCTATGTGGAGCTGAGGAAAAAAAAGCAGGGTGCAGCACTGGTGTCCCATGACAAAGGCGTGGCCATCATATATAACCCACTACTCGTTAAAGAAAATCTGCCCACATCTGCTCTCTTGAGATGACATTTCTGGTTTCTATTTATCACTGGCAAATGCCCAAACAGCTCCCTGCTAAAATGAGCAAAACAATTAAAAATCAAAACATTCACTCCTTTCAGAGACATCTTGTGAACTCTGTTTGCACCGGCACTGAAACATTAGAGCCTAATCTTGACCTTGAAGAGGATCCTAATGTTCTTGGCATAAGATTTGACTTGATTGAAAATGTGGCCTTCATTCTTTTTTCTTTTTTTTTAACTGATGTTGAGAAAGAATAAGCAAAACAATTTGAAACTCGGAGAGAACGTGTGTGTTTTTTCCTAAAATTATCTACAGTACTAAATTTGACATTTTAATTAAAACTCATTATTTATTACACCAGCTGTTTGAAATCTTCTGTTATTTCCAACACAGCATGAGTTTCTGAAATGTCCTGAAATGACTTGAAATATATTGCCTTAATCATTGGTTTAACTCTCTCTTTTTTTCCCAGTCATGAGCATGGAGTCCTCTTCCACTCTGCTTCCCACATTGCTGTCCAATCAGACGACTGAGAGCTGTAAGCCTGTAGACAACACAGTGGAGAATCTCGTCTTTGGCCTCTACTACATCATAGTCTTTCTTCTGGCTCTGAATGGCAACAGCCTTGCCCTGTGGATCTTCTCCCGTCAGAGAGGAGCCTCATCTCCAGCTAATGTCTTCTTGATGCACCTTGCCATAGCTGACCTTTCTTATGTTATTATTCTGCCTCTAAGAGCCACCTACCACTTGACAGGAGGTCACTGGCCATTCGGGGAGGGTCCTTGCCGTGTAGCTGGCTTCCTTTTCTATGTTAATATGTATGCCAGTCTTTATTTCTTGGCTTGTGTAGCAGGGGATCGATACCTTGCTGTGGTTCACGCTGTGAGCTCACTGAAGGTCCGCTATGCCCGCTTTGCCCACATAACCAGCTTTGCTCTGTGGGCGCTAGTAATTTTAGCCATGTCCCCTCTATTGCTGACCCAGCAGACTATAGAAGCAAACGGCTCCACGGTGTGTTTGCAGTTGTACAGGGAGAAAGCCTCCCGCAAAGCCTTAGTCTCCCTCATTGTTGCATTCACGCCTCCTTTCCTTGCGACACTCTCCTGTTACCTGCTCATAGTTAACAGTCTGAGAAAGGGTTTGAGGATGGAGCCAATGCTAAAGGTGCGAGCATTGCGCACAATCGGCCTGGTCATAATCATCTATGTGGTGTGCTTCCTGCCATATCATGTCAGCCGTGCCACATTTATCCTGGGTTACGGACATCCAGATCTCTCCTGCCAAACACAGCAAGGTCTAGCTCTCGCTAATCGGCTGACCTCCTCTCTGACCTGTCTGAATGGAGCTCTGGACCCACTGGTCTACCTTTTTGGAGCAGAGAAATTCAGGGCCACCGTGCAAAAACTCCTGTGCAGGGATAAATCAGCTGGATCTGCAGCTACCAGTGGAGATCTTAAAGGGACACATGAGAGTTCCCTGAGTGCAAAGTCAGAGTTCTGAGGAAACCTGGTTTTAAAACCTATATGTGTCATCTTTAGTTCAGGCTACATATCCGGTGTGGTCAAACTGATCCTAAAGTACATGGACATTGGGTTTGGGTGTGTAGACATTTGAACATAGTTAAAAGTGTAGACTGTTTGGCTTGTGATTTTCTTAACCAGAAGTAAAAAGAGGAAGTTATGCAAATGCCAAAGAGTTATTCTTACAGTGTACCTGAGCCTAAAAATAAAAATGGAAGAAATGTTTGTTTACTTACAATAAATTACATAATTTAACACCATTCTGACCATTAATTCATAAGTTACAGATAAAGTCCAGGATGCCTTACAAACAGTGTTCCCAGTAAAGGCTCTGGATCCACTCTGACTCTGACCAGGAACCACCATGACTAACAGATATGAGTGATCAACTTTTCATTCATTTTACTAACAACACATTCCTGACAAATTATTTTTCAAAGTTCGAATTTCAAAGGTTCAACCGAATCAGGTTTTTAAAGTTCTTGCAATGCATTGTTACAGTTTGACAAATGCATTTATTTGACTTATGCTTAAAACCTAACACAATGGCATGTAAAGGTTTCTAAATACCAGTTGTTCAAAAACCAGGTGTGGGAGAAAATGTCCTCAAGTAACACAAAGCCTGTATACAGCACATATGTTTTATTAACCGATTTTTAAATCGTTATTAGATACTGTTTGTTTTTTTTTTTAGTTCTTTTTGACAGTCTTTAACTTGCAGTCATGTACCAGAAAATCATTGCTAATCCAACAATGCTGCATTGTTATCTCAACTGATATGTGTTCAAAATGTATTTTATTTTTTACCAATACTGTTGTACTACAGTATCAAGCCTTTTATACTCTGCAGTACTTAACGTATATGGCTATGCAATTCAAACATATGCATTGCATTGCATAACAATGTGTACCTCTACAGTATATAGTTAATCACCTTGATCTGCTTATTTTGCATCAATGACTGTGAATATGAAGGTATTTATTATCCTATTTCTTTGGATGTTCCAATTATCATTACTGTATAAACTGTGCTAGATGCACTGTTTTGTAATCATGTGTAAATTAAACTGCTATTTTTAGGTGGGGTATTTTTTTTGAGAGCTTATGTGGAAGTTGCACCAGCAAAGCACACTGCAAAATTTTCACATGTTTTATCACTATATACTGATTCTCCTAAATGAAATAAGAGAGTATAAAACAGTTTTTTTGTAGAGTATTTGTACAGATATTTACTTGAGCAGCATATAATCCAGATATTAATATTCTATTAAACTGTAAACATGAAATCAACAATTAATATTCTATACCTACAAAAAGAAAGCCATTCTGCATGCAATTAATTTTTGGCTTTTTTTTTTTTACCCTCAGCCTCATTAGATGCAGTGTATGCAGTGTATGCCTGGAGCATGGAGACTTTATATTGTTAGCACGGTGCATCACGTGAAATATTCTATATAATTTTTTTTAATAGAGCATTCAAATCACTCCATTGTTTTCCATCTTTGTTTTGTCAGAGCTGATTGTGCCATGTGACCCGTTCGGAGTAGCAGTAGAATGCACTGTTGAATGTACGTTCTACGAGATTAACGTGTGACTGCGTCATTTATTAACAGCATGCGGGCCTTCACATGCACTCTCGCCCACATTCATCAGTGTGGCTTTTGCTACTGTGTGCTCAAGAATGCTGAAAGAGAGAGAGAGAGAGAGAAGCAGTATGGAAACCCCCATGCAGTAAGTGCACTTGGGTTCTCTTTTCATATCATGTGACTCAAACTGTGGATTGTCAGCAGAAAGTTGCTTTCTTTTTTTCCCTTCTCTCTCACTTTCTCACACATCAAGGCATCCTCCCTTGTCACTGCTGGTACAAAAAGACAGAGGGGAGTCAGAAGAGTGTTGGTTGCGTATCGCATGCTCTCTTGACGCCTACACACATTTGACTTCAGATTATGTTACAGGCAGGTGTAAAACGTACAATGTATGGGACGCATCATTGTTTTTTTAGAAACAAGAATGTGAAGCACTGAGAAGAAAAGACAATCTTTATTTACATTTGCAGTAGGAAACAGCTGATCACAATTTTGAATGGAAGGACAAAAAAAAAGGGCTGTAGTGTCTACTTACTTAATCACCGAGAGACAGACAAGACCATTCGTAATTGCTGTTTTAAGCAAAGTCTGTAATCACTCTGTGTCTTCTGAAATGCAGTTGTAGTAAAGAGAAAATTTTTACTTACTTAAATTTTTTCTCCTGATGTGTGTGGGTTTTTTTATTTATTTTTATTTTTTTGTTAGAGCTAACCACCTTATGCAGAAATAAGCCACGCTACATTTTGACTTATCATAGAGGAAATATAATGACTATGGACATAACATAGTTCATGGTGTAAAAACAGTATTAATATCAATATAAGATTTAATATTTTAATTATTTGATTTTAACATCAACACCTTACATTCAACATTAAAAGTAAAACTCATGACTCGACATGTTGATGTTTTATTTCAATTGCACTGCAGGCGATGCAATGATGGAGTTTTACCCTTAAAAATTCTAAAAATGTACCCAGAAATAATAATAAAAAAGAAATACATACAGAACATCTTCCAAAGGTTATGATTTTAACTGAGGACTGATATAGTTTCTAATGACCCTAGGTCTCTGCCCCATCAGGCCTTTCCTCCATGCTGTGTTTTGTGTTGACTATTTTGTGATTCTCTTAAATGAATTAAAAGGAGCAGTACAGTTTTGTACAGTAGTCAAGAACTAATTGAAATTAAAATATGATGATAAGCGGTTTAATGGGAAGTCATTGCTTTCTTTTCTGTTCTTTCATGACAAATTAAGAAGATATTAGATTGCCTTAATTCGAATGTTGAATTTGCATTTGGTACCTGTGCATGGAAACTCTCAATATGTAGTCCAAAGAGGTGTTAATGCAAGTGCTAGAGAGACCATCATAAATTTGTAAATTTATAATTATAGTTACTAGCAATCTGTATATTATTCATTCATTCATTAATTTTCTATACCGCTTTATCCTTCTGTAATAATTACCCATAGCTTCTCTCTGCACATATCCCTTTTAAGTGTACTTAGAACTTATACCTTTATCCTGCACTTTCTGCTCTAAAAAATAAGAAACCTATGAGAGCGATATCAGAAACTTTAGGAGTGGCCAAACCAACATTTTATTACATTGTTTAAAAGAAGGAATGCACTGGTGATCATAGCAATCCCAAAAGCCTTGCAGATCACAGACGACAACTAGTGTGAATGATCACAGAATTCTTCCTTGGTAAAGAAGAGCTCCTTCACAACATCTAGCCAAGAACACTCTAAATGAGGTAGGTGTATCGTTGTCAATGTCTATAATCAAGTGGCGTCATCATCGATATAAGTACAGAGGGTTTACCTCAAGATGCAAACCACCTATAATTCATTTATTCTTAGATTCAGATTCATGAGATTGCTGCTGAGGTTATTACACTCAGTCATTCATTTTCTATAACGTTTATCCTGTTACAGGGTGGCTGAGAGCCTGAAGCCTATCTCAGATCTCAGTATACTTCAGGTACGAGGTGATTTACACCCTGGACAGGGTGCCAATCTATCTCAGGGCATGCATACCCTTTTAAAGCTGCACTCATTCACACATCATGGGACAGGAAGGCTAATAAACCTAATCTGCATGTTTTTGGACTGTAGAAGGCAACCAGAGTACCCGGAGGAAACCACTCCATGCACCTGAGGCAGAAATCGATCCCTTGACCCTGGAGGTGCGAGGACACAATGCTAACCACTACGCCACTGTGCGGCTAGATTGTTACATAAACAGCTCATTTATAACTTGTATATTTAGGCACGTTGTCACATTTAAAAAAATAGTTCGATTTCATCAATGTAATCTACATTATTTAATTGAATTGAATTTATGACTTTTACTCCATACTGTACTTTTAACTTGATTCAAACTTTCTTTCCCTGTGATTTTAGACTTGGACTATGTTGATATGTTGTTCATGCTTTAATATTAACCAATATTGTGCATGGTAGAAATATTACTTCATACTTAATACTACTTTATTACATCATTGCAACCTACTGAAATTGACAGTAGAAGCTTAAGATTAAAGGATCATGACCTGCTGATGTTAGACTTGGACTTGGAGGATAAATGTCTATGAGACTGTTAATCTATAAACCCTGACCACCTTTAGGGGAAGGTTCACTGTAAAATGGAGGTCTATGAATGTGGTGCTTGAGTCTGTGTGTTGTTGTCTAGTTACTCAATATATGGACAATATGACGAAAAAGAATCTTTTGAGTAACAGCAAAAGGCTAAGAATATGCATTTGTATGCATTGCTTGGTTAAAAGGGGAGTATGCTGATAAATGGTTTCCTGTCCCGTGATAGGAATTTGCATTTGTTCATGAAGCTCATGCCCTACAATATTATCTTAAATTAATGCCCATATGCATGACTGATGCAAATGAACTCAGTATAGCGTGATTGTATAGTACTTAATAGTACTACCTTTATACTGTGTTGTAAAGGTAGTACTATTAAGCAAAACCTGTCTGAATAATCAAACAACATACATGGTTTATGCAATCATGATAAGCTAGTATGCATATGTGTGGTCTGTGTAAGCACAGCTCTGACACACTACTGCAGTTGCAACTAAAGCTTCTTTCACTACCTTCTGCAGTTATGCACTACTGTCTTGCCAGCATGCACTTATCACTAACCATCAAAGCTGCAAGTAGCAGAATCTCTGCCCTGTGCATTTATATATATATATTTATAGTTATTTGTATTTCATTATGCACCCTGACATCAGCGAGATATATTAATTTACTTTAGAGTAGTGTGGTTATATAAAACCACACATACACAACATTTTTAATAACATGTTATATTTCTGCTATGCAGTGTGTGTACACCAGTGAGCTCTCTGGCCCTCTCTCTCTCTCGCACACAGAATGAGGAAGTTCACCCTTGCGTTTGTGGTAGCTTCCTTTTTGCAGCTTTCGCCTCTTTAACAGGAAGAGAGACACAGAAAGAGCCAGTGTGTGTGTGTGTGTTTGTGTGTTTAAGAGAGAGAAAGAACGAGCGGCACTCTGACGCAAATAACGCCATGAAACAGGCCTTGGAGGGACGCTAAATCTGACCTCGAGTTTTACTGAAGCAATACCAGTGATCTGAGGATTAAGTGCGGAGAGAAGAGGTCACTGGACAGGATGTCGTCCCATCAGCCTTGGTACCATGGCAATATCACTCGGTCTATGGCAGAGGACCTGCTCTCCAAAAATGCCAAGGATGGGAGCTTCCTCCTCAGAGACAGCGAGTCCATACAAGGAGCTTATGCCCTCTGCGTGCTGTGAGTACACCGCTCTGGTCATTTCTGCTGGGCCAGCTAAACATGCAGCAATGCTAATGTATACCAAAAACCAACATAAATCCTAAAAAAAAAAATCTAGTAAATCAAGATGCAAGAAGTTGTGGTTTAATCTTAAAGTTGTGTCATCCAACCCACCTCCCTTGTATTTCTTTGCTCTGGCTTTACGCCTGTTTCTGAAATTTATCAGGTTTCTGCTTTTTTTCAATTGAAGAATTAGTCATTTGTTTCCATTCTTGTCATGCACGGAATAATACTCATAAAAAAATAAAACTTGGAGGAAAAAAGTCATGAGTGCTTGACTTAACACTACTGTATGTAGGATGCCTTTAACATTGTCCTAATGGAAAAGAAAACTAACCTATGTTATTGACGGAGAGCATGTTTTTGCATGTCGCGACAGTTATGTAAAACTGTGCCTTTTGTCCACCACCTGAATTTATCTGAGACTATCAGACATAAACCTAACAGCTGCTTGTACAACTGGAAATTATCACTTCTTATATGAAAAGGTTACTAAAAAATGTAGTGGTGGTTCCCTAAAATGATGCATGACAGCAGTGATCTTTAGTGACGCTAAAAAAAAAAAAAAGCTGCTTGATTTTGTGGAAGTCCAGACTACATAAAGAATTTGCCTCAGCTAACACGCTATACTGAGCTCAGTAGAGTTGTTGTGCAGTTTTTAAGCCACATAAATAGGTGCACTTGTCAGTAAAGTGAAATGTGCTGTCCTGCTAAATATGTTCATGGAAATTGTGTCTAATAATAGACACCAGCAAATATACAAAAGTCCTGAACTTTTCCGAATTTCAATGAACTATTCATATCTGTGAAATGACAATACAAGTCATGCAAGTTACAATTTCCTGTTTGTTTAATCCCTATTCACATCTGAATAAATTAAATAAGCAATTGCATGCATAAATATATTTGTGACTGCTATTCATATGGTTTTGCACATTAAATGAAACAGCATTATTTTCGTACATTCACAGGTACCAGAACTGCGTATATACTTATAGAATTCTACCCAATGAAGACAAAAAGCTTTCTGTGCAGGTAAGAGGATGAAGAGGTACATCATCTTAACAAGGTTGGGTTAGGGTCTTAAATTGAGCTGATCTGAAACTAATAATGTGAGACAATACGCTATACTGCTCACGATTAAAAACCGAATCTAATGGATCATGGAGATTAGTAGGTGTGTCCAGTTTTTTTCCTTTCTTAAAAAATATTAATTCACTAAATATACTGTGAAATAGGATAAAGCGGTATAGAAAATGAATGAATGAATGAATGAATAAATATACTGTGAAATGTATTTATTTATTTATTTATTTATAGCACAGAGCTGGTGATTTTTTTTATTTCTTTTTTATTTATATCACCGATGTTTAGAAATAAATTCATTGTAATACATTGTTGTAGCCATAGTAACCAACAAATTGCAGACGTTTATGGCAGGTTACACACCTGTATGCACACAAAAACACATACATACATACATACAAACATACACACATACAAGGCTTTAGTGTCAGCATGTTATCCCTTTGTAAGTTTTCCAACAAACGGGTTGAACAGTACGACATGTCATTCATTGTCATTTAATAATAAGAAATGTACTAAGTTGGCAAATTACTGTGGGAAAAAATAAATACAAATGGTCAGGACAATGAAAAATAAACATTGTGGTGGTAATGCATCATACCCTCATGGTATTGATAAGTTCTTTTACACAGTATGGTCTACTGTGTTTATTCATTACATATTAATTTGTGGTACTTGGTCAAGAAACACTATAATCCACTCTTTGTTTTGATCGGATTCCACTTCCAAAAAATATGATCCATGGTGTATATTTTGTTGATGAACGGTCAATTTTTGTATTTTTGCATTGCGATTCTCTTTAAGCCAGATGTGTGATTAATACTTAACTCAGTATGCCTCAGTATGACACCTGCTGTAGAGTCACAAGTTGCTTGTTAATATCGTTTCGCAGCAAGCAGCTACAGATATCTAACATCTTATAAACTTTTAAGGGTTTGGTTAAGTGTGTGTTTTTTTTTTTTTTCCTTTTCTTTTTTTTCTGATCATGCGGCCTCACGGCAGCTGTCTTCTCAGCTGCTGTGGACACCCTGCCTCTGGTGTGTGGGTGTCTTGTCTCTTTAGGCTGCATCTATTCTTGCCTCTGTACAGCTAATACTGGGCTAACAGCACAGCACTGCAGCTGCAACACCCCTTGCTGCATTTATTGTTTATTGTGTGAAACAGTGCAAACCTGTACTGACCACGGACCGGTCCATTTAGTGCCTTAAGAAACAAATCGAACCTATTCAAACTGAATTTGTACACACACACACACACGTGTATATATATTATATTAAATCATATTATATATATATATTATAACTTGACTGTCAGAAATACTCTCCTTGCAGAAGTTCCATGCAGTAGGTGCACTGTCATTTGGTAAACTGTAGAATAATCTTTAATATCTGTCTGCATTATGGTTCTTCCTCTTTTACCCCTGAACTGTAGCAAAGCTTCAGTTTTAAATTATCCTTCTGTGTGGGCGTAAGGAAAGCCACAGGGTTCCTCTTGCACTGGGCCCTGAATGGAAAGTTTCTGAAATGCTAGTTTTTCATCTCTCATTAGGGTTGATAAAAAGTGGTTAGCAGTACATGTTGAAATGTGTGAAAAGTGTGTGGGAGACACTCTCTTTTAACATAGCTATGGCTATAACTGACAGCCATGTTGCAACCAAGAACACTAAAATGGACGCCAACCCAAAACGCTGTCTTAAATAGAACCGTACAGCAAGCTGTAAAACAGTGCGTGAATTTTTATATCCCCGTTATCTTCATACCAAACATCTATATGCAACCATAGATGAGTGCATAAACAGTATGTGTCTTCGTTCGGTGTCCAGTCTTCACAAGCCCACACAACAGGTATGATTCACCTCGGCACATGTTTAACAAGTTTCTGGAACTGTACTAAAGGGACAAACACCCTTTTTTCATGGATATTCTCTCCCTGTGGAAGTAGTGGGGAGAATTGTCTAAACATGTTGCTCCAAAACCTGCCTTGTTTGGTTGAGATGTGGTGACTGGGAAGGCCATCGCTTATGATAATTGCAAGGACTGAGGCTAGGACTTTTTACTTTAAGGGGACAAGTTAACCCAAACCAGAATACTGTACTCTCAATATAGGGGTCACCGATTTATATAATTTTTTTACCTACCTGCATACATTTCTCTACTGGAGTTTAATGAGAACTGCCATACTTCATGCCCTGATGACCACAAACATTTGAGAGATCTTTTCACGCTTTGAGACCAGCTACCACACCCTAACAGATTTCTTCCTTCACTCATATCACAATGAAAAAGAACTTGTTTAAATTAAACAGAACATTAAAGCTACTTTTTATTTACTATCTTCATTTTTTTATTATTATAATTAATTAGATGAAATATGTGCACATTTGTTTAATAAAAAAAGGTTTTTTTGCAGCCTTTGTAGTTTTATGGTGATTATTAATACATAATAGTTTATCAAGATGATTAGTATGCAAGTGAGCTCCATAGTTATTAAATTATATTTAAATTTCAATTCATTTTAATAAAAATGGGCACATTAAAGTTTCTTTAACAAGACTTTACTGCTTTATGTATGATTAATAAATGGTCAGTTAGCTATTGAGAAACCGAGGCAGATGAAAACTTTTGCACTTTCCTGCTCTGTTTGTTTTGTTAATTCCCTAAAAAAAAGTTTTTGCACCCTTCCCCTATGTTTTTAGGCATCTGAAGGTGTCCCCATTCGGTTCTTCTCTGTGCTCTCAGATCTGGTGGACGCATATTATAAGGAGAACATGGGTTTAGTCACACATCTGCAGTATGCTGTACAGAAGGAGGAAGAGCCAGAGGAAGAACCAGGTAGGAAACAAGATTGGTACAAACATGATTGATGCAAAATACCAGCAATGGTAGAATTTAAGGACATATTTATTTCTGTACGCATTGGGGTCAGGGTCAGTTCAGTTTATGCAAGCAAGAACCTACTGTCTGCATATGCAACGGAGAATGAGTTATACCTTCTTTTTCATTTTTTTGTTTCTTTTTATCTCCATAACTACAGAGCATTTCAGTTTACCTCCTCAGCTTCCACCACGGAACCTCCCAACCAGTGACAGTAGAGATTGCCATGTTGAGCCTGTAAAGGCAATAGAGCAACCCCGTGTGTCCATTGTAGACACTTACGTTCAGCGGTTGCAGATTGTCGACATGTCACAGTAATATATGTTTTATACCATAAGTGATCTATACCACAACATTTCAAATTACTACATCTATTTAAATTAAGTTTGACTTGGACACTCCACTTATAATTTAAAAATGTTGTATTCTGTAGTATTCTACATCAATTACCAATTGATTTGTTTCCCATACAGCATCTCTGAAGAACATCAAAAGGCAATCCAGGAATACTTCGGCTCTGCTGTAGGTCTGGATATGGAGCAAGTACATAATGGGAATCCCACTCTGCCCAACCTAAAGAAACTTCTCAAGACCATCTGCAAGAGCCTCAACAGGTATAAATCTTCTGAAATTTCTTCAAACAGCTTTTGTTTTATTCCTGTTAACCAAACGTATTATTATTACTATTATTATTATTATTATTGTTGTTGTTGTCGTTGTTGTTGTTGTTGTTGTTAATAATAACTTGTTTACAGTGAGATTTCCCGTACACTCCCAACTCTCGAGGCCTTACAGAAAATTGTAGATCAGCCCATGTCACCTGGAGCTGGGAAACTTCGAGGACAGGTTACTGTTTCTTACAAGCTAAAATGATTTTTTTTTAAAAGTAAAATCTCTGTGATTTTTACACACTATTCTTGTTTTGTTTTAGATCTCACTTGATGCCAGCCAGTCTGTGGGTTTTAGGCTTGAGCAACTGACCAAACTTTTGTATTCAATTGAAGATAAGGTGCAGCATTATTTCCCTTTTTGCATGATTCATGTTATATGTAGTTTTTGTTTTAAGGCTTTCTTAATACTACTCTGTTTTATACTATGCAAGGGTTAATTGGTATACACACATTCTACTTCCCAGGCTAAGAGTACAGTATTTGAATCTGCGGGATATGATGGAGGTCACAGGAAGTCACTTATACCACCTGTAACATTCGAGGTAAGATAATGGGGTTTTATGATAATAAATATGGGCATGTAATCTGTATATTGTACTATATTAGGTATATAATACACAGAATAACACACACATGTGGTACACAATGAAAAGAACCTAAAAAAGAACCTAAATACGCAATGATGGTGGTGTGGTGCTACATGAAGGAGAGTTGATCATTTTCCTATAACAGCACATCTTGACATTAATATCTTGCATGCTGTAAAGTTACTGAAAACCCACAAAGCCCTCTGTCTTGAATTTTTTCCAGTGAAAGAAATAGTTACCACTGATTGTTACTGCTGATGCTGAGAATTGCTTTAAAATCCTATATAAACTTCCTCCCATATTAATATTTATGCACATTCTTTCCCATGTACTGTACATAGCTGTATAAATTGTTAGTATAGAAAGAGGAACATATTAGAAAGCAGTCATTAATACATATTATTTGTCTTACAGCCAGAACTATTGTCAAAGCTGAAGTTATCAATAATAAAAAGAGTTATTAATAATTCACTCACTCACTCACTAACTGTCTATACCGCTTTATGCTGTATAGAGGGTTGTGGGGGACTGGAGCTTATCCCAGGGGAGTTAGGGCACGAGGGAGCATGCAACCTGGACAGGGTCCAATCCATTGCAGGACACACACACTCTCATCCACACACTATGGGCAATTTGAGAACGGCAATTAGTCTAATCTGCATGTCTTTGGACTGTGGTAGGGAACATGCAAACGGCATGCACACAGACCCGCGGCGGGGATCGAACCCAGCACCTGGAGGTGCAAGTCGACAGAGCTAACTACTACATCACCATGCCATCTTCTAATTAATCTAACTAATCAGAATAAAAAATTTAACATCTCTGTGATATGTGTATATACATATACAGTACCATGCAAAAGTCCTGAGCCACCCCTCATTTCTTAATATTTTGCTTCCAAGGAGTCAGACTTTCTTGTATTTTTATGTAGTCTTAAGGAATAGGCTTCCTAAAGGATTTTTTTTTGGGGGGGGGGTCCTCTTTTTCAGCAAGGTTTTGTCTGTTACTTCAATCCAGTCCCTGTACCTGACCAATTTCAGAGTTTTTTGTTTGTAAAATCATACAGTGACCTATGTAGCATTCAAGTATTAAAAAAAAATCTAACTTACTGTAAGGCATGAACCAGTGAGAAATAGTAAATAATGAAGTTTAAGTTTAAGTCCAAAGATGGACCTGAGGACACATACTATGTGCACAACAAAAGTATGTCTATGTCAAATATCTGAGGTGCAGATGATGACAGAAAATCAGGCCGGTGATTAGTATACTAATGTACTAATGATGTTTTTTGTTTAATTGAATCTATACCGCTTAATTAAATTAAATTTAACAGTAAATAATGAGGCGTGACTCAAGACTTTTGCCCAGTATTCCCTATTAATACATTACACATTACAAGCATTTCAAGTCTGGCCATATATCTGATCTTCCTCTTTGTGTGCAGTGAAAATGTGAATATGTTCCTCCATCTGGGTGGTTGTAAGCTTAGCATTGTTTCTATGCACATTTTTTTTTTTTTTTAATGAGGAGACTAATTTCTGTTTGTATACTCTTTTCTGTTGTAACAGGTGAAATCAGACTTATTTGGCATTTCAACCAAAATGTTCCTGAAGGTTGATGTAGAAAGTGGGAAGGTTTACTTCAAGAAGTCCAAAGATGGACCTGAGGACAAATACTATGTGCACAACAAAAGTATGTCTATGTCAAATATCTGAAAGTGCCCATATGTTTACTAACCATTTTTCTTTGCCCCAAGTGGTTCTCTCATTAACAGTAACATACAATATTAAAGCCACTGGGTTACCATATGCAAGATGCATTTTTCTCTGATTTGAAAACATTCTGCAACAAGTCACCATTTCCTATCAAGTATTTAAGTATGTGTCAAATTGAGTTAATTTCAAACTTAAATAAGAGGAAATGACTAATGGCATGAATGTGTTTGACATTATGTAGTCTTGCAGTTGGTGAAGTCCAAGAAAATGCACACCAAACTGGAAATAATGGTAGAGACCGAGAAGGAAAAGACCCAACGTAAAGAATTTGTCTTTAATGACACAAAGGTGAAGCTGAACAATGAATATGTTTGATCTGAAGTAATCTGTAAATGAAATTATATTCTTATATTATTCAAATGTTTTAATTATTATATTAATACATTTTAATATTAAAAAGTCATAGCATACATCAACTTGTATTTTATTTGAACACATAAGTTACACATCGGTATAGCCAAACTAAGAAAAATGGGATTCAGTTCGCACCTGCATTTAAATATTTGTATGTCTGAATTTTTCAGAAGAGGGAAGGTTTCTGTCAATTACTTCAGCAGATGAAAAACAAACATTCAGATAAGGCTGAGCCGGATATGATCAGCCTATTTGTTGGCACATGGAACATGGGTAAGTGTGTCATCAGACTGTCTTCAGTGTTACACCACTAATTGCTCCATACTAAGTTTCTACTTTAGGAACTTTTACCCAACTTCATAGCCAAGACAGAAATTCTAACCCTTGCTTCAGTTCATAATCTCATTTGGATCCTGATGACTTGACCTTGTAGTTATAAAAAACATAATAAGCTTATACTAGGACTCTTATTAACAATATTCTCAAATGTTAAACATACTTAGTACTGGGAAAGAATAATGATTATAATCAACCTATGCTGTCTCTTGAGGTTCTGGGGCCCTAAATCCCTGCTTATCTTTCTGAAGTCAGTAATGCCATGGTATCCCCGGAATGTCTGTTCAATATAATCTCATTGAGTGTATGGAATTTTAGTGAAACATTCAAAGTGCTTTTTTTGTTTGCAGGTAATGCCAGCCCACCTCCCAACATTACATCATGGTTTCAGTCCAAGGGGCAAGGGAAGACTCGCGATGACACAGCAAGTCAGATCCCACATGATATCTATGTCATTGGAACGCAGGAAGATCCTCTGGGAGAGAAAGATTGGATAGATATAGTGAGGGGAACGCTCAGGGACATCACAAAAATCAGCTTTAAACAGGTACAACACACCATATACTGTATGGTACAGTACATGAAAAAAAAGTTGACATGCTACAAGGAATTCGCAGGGTATTATCTGATTCTCTGTGCTGTGTCAATATATATTTCTTAACATTTCTCACCAACGGAACTGAAGGAACATTTATAGAAATAAAACCATGCCTATAACCATTCCCAAAGACGATGGAATAAAACTTTGTGGTTTGATTTAAAACAGGATTAAGAAAAAAGCATGTTTGAGATCTTCTAGGGAAATTTTCCAGGTAGGCTCAAGGGACAGTCAGTAATGATTGTAAAGAACAGGGATGTGCACAAGTGAAAAGGCAGGGAGGGCTTCACTTCTGCCTGTCTGTGATCTGGTGGTCAATGTGTGCTACACTGCTGTGCGTCTGCGCAGACACGTGGAGGGGAGAAAGGCATCGCAGCTCGACAGTCTCAATATTCCCCGACCAAACCTGATGTTTTTTTTTATTATTAGTTTGACAGTGAAAGCTGTGTACAGACAGAAACACACACACACACATACACACACATATTCATTTATTTAAAAAAAAAAAAAGTTCATTCTCTCGAGGAGGTAAAAGAGGCAGGTGCTCAAGCCCTCTGATGACTTTGTGTGCATGTATCTGGTAAAGAAGTCCTTAAATATCTTGTTTCATGTTATAATACATATTTTAAATTTAAATAATATGCATCAATTCCCTGCAGTAAAAAAAGTGTATAGTTTTCCTAACATTTTTTTTTTAATAACATGTCCTCCCCTTGCTACCATATTTCTTACCAGATAGCTACACAGACACTGTGGAACATAAGAATCATTATTCTTGCCAAGCCGGAACATGAGAACCGTATCTCCCACATCTTCTGCAACAGCGTTAAGACTGGAATAGCTAATGCTCTGGGTCGGTTAATCTCTTTCCTAATGAATGAAATATTATCATAATTGAGAGTGAATAATTGGATCTGCCTGGAATACAACTTACATCTTTATTTGTGCATTTGTGTTTGCATGTGTTCAGGCAATAAGGGAGCAGTGGGAGTATCGTTTATGTTTAATGACACCTCCTTTGGGTTTGTTAACAGTCACTTGACCTCAGGGAGTGAAAAGAAGATCAGGTAACATCATTGAGTTTATTCTTGTGTTCAGTTTTCACAGTAATATAACTCAAGAATGTAGATGAGAAACCAATTAAGTTTTGATAGAACAGTTGCCTATTTTAGTCCATTTTAATTCTTGATATATTGATTTTATTTTATTGTTTTCTATTCTTGCCAGACGGAATCAGAACTATGTCAACATCCTGCGCTTTCTGAACCTGGGAGATAAAAAACTAAATCTGTTCGACGTCACTCATCGCTTCACACACCTTTTTTGGCTTGGGGATCTGAACTACCGTATTGATCTTCCGCCACTGGTAAATATAAATGAATTTGTATTCATAAACATCCAAACTGCAAATCAGTGTACTTTTAAGGCACAGTGTCCGCAGTATTTAATTATGCTCAAATGTGAGAACCGTATAGCCTTTATTTTTAATCGAAATGATTAAGAACTAAACCAAATAACTAATCACTGCATTTGTTTGTCCCTCAAACTTTTTACTTTAAAATGTGGACATCTATCTGTTTATTTGTCATTCTTTCTTCATGATGATTAATGCAGAAAACACTGACTAAGCACAGTTAAATACAACATATGCTAACATAACCAGACAGGAAGACACACAGCCTTTTGTCCTTTTGTTTTGCATTTTCCAGGAAGCAGAGAACATTGTGATGAAGATCAAACAGCAGCAGTATCAGGATCTGTTAGGCAGAGACCAGCTCAACATGGAAAGGGCAGATGGAAAGGTTTTTCTATTCTACGGTGAGAGCCAAGCCTTTCCTTTCTTTCCCAAACAAACTGCACAATACCCAAGAAATTCAGTTGTGGCCCAAACTTACTCAAGACCATACAACTTGATAATGTTTGTTTCAAACTTAAATGCATTTCAAACTTAAATGCATACAATACAGTTCACACATCAATATAGAACATATAAAGACACTATACATTGTTGTTGTTGTTGGTCTTTCGGCTGCTCCCGACAAGGGGTCGCCACAGCGGAATATCCAGTCCGCACAACAATATACATTATTCAGCTATAAAACAAACTTCACATTTGTCCCAGAAGTATAATATAATACTAAGTTTTAGTCTTAGGGACTTCAAGTCACAGCTTTTTGCTGACAAAGATGTGTTGTGTCACATTGCAGGTTGATTATGTAGCGCATTATCATCAATGTCATTAGATTTTCGAGATAAAAAAAATGACAGGTGATAAAGACAGGTGTTAAAGATAAAGGTGATATACTGGTCTAATATTGCCTTATCAATGCATTTTTTTTTACATAATTTCTCCTTCTATCTACATGTTTTCTTTTACCTTTACAGAAGAAGAAGACATCACGTTTCCTCCAACATATCGTTTCGAGAGAGATACTCATGAAAGATATGTCTACACAAAAGCCAAAGCAACAGGGGTACGTATATTTGTTGTCATTGATTTTTAGACAGCTTAATAAAAAAAAGTAATAGAATTTTTTTTAAGGGTTTTCATCTGCACAGCCAGAAACAATGCCCCCACTGTACTTAGCCTCAGCTCATTCTGACAGAAAGTGTAAACAGTACTATGCTGTCTTTCACAAAATCATATTAGGTTTTCACATGGTTTTACGCGGCCTAAATGCTTAAAATATTAGATATCATTCGCTTACATACTCCTCTCTTTATTTCACCAACAGACTAAATATAACTTGCCCTCATGGTGTGACCGTGTGCTTCGAAAGACCTACCCACAGGTTCATGTGGCTTGTCACTCATATGGTTAGTTGAAACATTTAAAATATTGAGGGTTTTTTTGTATGGTGGGAAGATGTGCAGCAAATATACATTATTATATCAATTAAAATGTTATTTAAATTGTATTTTTCCGAACCATTTCAGGATGCACAAATGACATCATGACAAGTGATCACTCCCCTGTATTTGCTACATTTGACGTTGGAGTGACTTCACAGTTTGTCTCTAAGAATGGTATGCCCTTTTTGCAATTTATCTAAACACGTTATACCCACTATATGACACTCGACCATCCCGCCTACATGGCCTTTTGAATATCCCTGTCGATAATTAGCCATCTGTATCGAAACCTTCTCTGTTATAATAAGATCAATTATTCTGGGAAGGCTTTTCTATAGATTTACTGATTTAGAATTAGTGATTAGGTTAGGGGGCGGCACGGTGGTGTAGTGGTTAGCACTGTCGCCTTGCACCTCCAGGGTCCGGGTTCGATTCCCGGCCAGGCTCG
>JAOTQY010000015.1:16797426-16807711 GCA_026413445.1 Dolichallabes microphthalmus
TGTGTGTGTGTGTGTGTCTGTGTGTGTGTCTGTGTGTGTGTGTGTGTGTGTGTGTGTGTGTGTGTGTGTGTGTGTGTAAAATTCGTCCTAAGTATGAAGTCTTCTTGGACATCCTGTATACGCATACGTATCAGATGGAGTATATTAATGTCCTGGTCTTTCCAGCTGTTGATGCATAGTTGAGATTCCTTGAGCTTTGTAATTGTTTTTTTTTTCCCTTCTATTTCTATGTTTTTTTTTTGTTTTTCCCAGCCACATTCTACATGCATCACTGTCAGTGAATTGGAACTATGTAATTGTCTAAACAATGTTAAAGCACAAAATGTTCCAGATAAATCTGGCTTACCCTTTAACCCACATTAGAGCGTGTTTAGCTTGGTGACCAAGTTGGGTAAGATTCTAAAACACAACAGCAAATTCACCTGCACTTACAGTGTGTTACCATATCAAAAGACTAATTAATGTAATAGCTGTCAGTTAACTCTATTTGATTAGAATATTAAGCACTATTTAAGTTATGGGAAAATAACACATCGTAAGACTGCGTGCTTCGACAGCACAGTGTGTGTGTGTGTGTGTGTGTGCTGATTGCACAGGCTTGCATATTTTTCATCCTGAGACCTGTTGCTGACATGGCAGAGCAGCGCCGTCTGATATGAACAGTCTGTCATTTTTGCCTGTAGGTTTGCACATATTTGTGCATGCATGCACCGTGTAATGGTAGAGGTAATTTTCATGTAATGTTCAGTGTGTGGGTAATTCGCAAAAACAAGCTTTCTACTTTTACAGTGCTGAAAAAGCCTTGACCGCTTGACAGCTTATTTCCGAGAATATTACAAAACAGCAGAGTGTTTCGTTCATGTGTGTTTGTACTTTAATATGTAAAATAATTGTTACTATAATAATTGTTGTTATTTTTGTGCAAATATGACTTTTTCAGGTGCAATAAAGCAATTTCTATCAATAACTCTGATTTCAGAACTCTTTATTTACGTGCTGTCACAGATAAAGCACTTTTCAAGTGAGACAGTTTGGATAAAGCATTAAATCTATACTTTTAAATCTATACTTTTAATCTATAATTTAACATGACACAAATTTATTTATTTCATAAATATTATTTTGTCATAACTACTATTTTGTTAGAATTTTAAAATACTTTTAAAATAACTTTGCATGTATATCTGTATATAATATTTATAAAACAGGATACTAGTGGGATCTCTCCATCGCTGTGTGTAGGAGCTACTGTACTAAAGCAGGTTGAGGAATAGCAGTGTCCTACAGTAGGTTGCTTGACGGTGATTAATTTCTCAGAATTGGGTTTTGCCTCAACATGCACAAGTTATCTTGATATTACACCTTATTCATAAAATCTCCAAATAGATATGTGGCAATAATTATTTATGAAATACCAGGTACAGCAGTTTGTAAGCAGTGGAAAAAGTTTGCTTAATTTGAGCACTTGAAAAACACTGGTACAATTTTCATAAATTTTAGAAGCTCTAGTTGATGATGTATTTCTTATTCTAATACAACATATGTTTAAGAAATGAGAAATAATAAAGGACAATGCAAAGCCTTTCAGAATTTGTTTAATTTATTATGTCTAATGTTTCACCTCAGAGCCACCTGAGGACTCACTCTGCCAGCTTAATGATAGAAGGCCAATGATTGCTGATCGTTTGGTAGCTAATGGTAGAAGAGCTGGCAAAACATCATTACTTGTAAGCTTGGATGAATTTCTATTTAAATAAATCATTCTATTAACTGGAAAGCAGTATCTGTTTTGGCATGCATTTTCCACACCTTGGTATTAAGCAAAGCCAAATACTTAACAATAAATATATATAAATACCACAATATGCACCTAACAAACATTTCACACTCCATGCACACATTCCATAAAAAAACTTTTTTGTAACTAATTACAAAAGTACCATAGAAGATAAACACACACGTACAACTGCTAAAGCTACTCAATAAAATGCTCGTTGGCATGAATTGACTGCTAGAGACATCTATTACCAGCCGATGTTGATGGTGGTGATGGAAGTGGGAGTGGTGACCCCACTGCTTTATTACATCACATCTTAGTCAGTGATTTTACTCGTATCTGCTTCCATCACCTCTGGTATTTTTAAATTCCATTAATCTTTACTTTCAGTAACTGAGATTCTTTTTGTTCAAGCGACATTGCAATATACACCATACTGTACCAAGCCTGCACAAAAAGTTCATTGCAAGGTAATAAATGGTAATACTTGATTATACAACCGCACTTGGGAATCATGGTGATGTAACAAATTTTAGTTACAGGTCTGAACAGGGAAGGAGACATGTAGTTTTATCACTTTTTTTATTACAGTTTTCTGACATCATAAAGCATGATAAAGGCAGTTATTTAAAAAAAAAAAAAAAAAAAAAAAAACAGTTTGAAGTGTTTTGAAAATGTCATATCTTACTACATACCCTAGAAGAAAACAAAGGAACAAGGTGTTAGCTGTTTAATTGTTCTTATGATCCAGTTTGGTTTTTTTCAGTCATGCTGTTCCTGCTTCAGGTTTCTCAGGACAGTCAGGTTAAAAGTTAAAAACAAAAGTGAGCGAAAGTGAAGGTATTGACATAGATGGCTCCATCACATTTTGCTAATTTTGAGGAAAAAAGAAAGAAAAAGCAAGCATTTCATGGTACACGGGATTAAGTGATCTCTTTCTAATCTGTGGCCCCCTTATCTTATTCTCTGGCCGTCTATTTACAAAGAGGACCACATATTTAACTTGGGTTCAATGATTTGTGGACAGATGTTGTTTGAACAGCGCGGTGTATCTTCTCAATGTTTGTCAGTAGTTTTGTCTAGGAACACAAGGAAATCATTTTGTGTCAAGTTGTGCTTTTTTGCAGCTGCTTTACTATGTGCAGGACGTTCCTTCAGTGTTTGAGTGTTCTGCACTGATATGGGAGTCTTGCTTACGTAGAGCGCCGTCTTTCAGTTCAGTGTGTTGCAGCATGTAGTAAATATCCCCAGGGCAAACACAGTGACCTGTATGGTCATGTGTGTGGCACCATCTGCTGCACCATGATATGTGGAAGAGACTGTGCTGCTCTTCATAACGTACACAACTGCTCTTCTCCCTGCTTACCCTTTCACATCAGGCTCCTTTTTTCCGTTCAAATAAGCACTTTTCACTTAAATTATTCATGCATAATTGCTCTACTTGTTTGACTGAACAAAAGGCATACATGCATGAAGCCTAACCTGACTTTTTACACAAAACATTTTCATTCTTTATCAGTGAAACTCAACTGTCAATAGCCACTAATACTGAGTGTTCAGTCTGGGAAAAATATATCACAAGCTGGTTTTATCATGAAGATGCAGTGCAGTGCGGAGGATGGAAATAACGTTAAAAAATCTCAAAAAGAAAGCTTTAACATTGTTTAAAATACAATTGTTCTATAATTCTATTATTAATAAATAAAATTTTTGTTTGCAGCTAGATTGGCTATTTAGACATAAATCACAAATGATTTATATATCATTTATATTTATTGAGATATTTCTTATTTCTGTAAATAACATCACATGTTTTGCTTCTCTGCTTATGCCTCTAAATAACTTAAACTGTTTTTGTTGGTGTGTTAGTCATGCTGGCTTGGTGCAGTCACAGGGCTATTAAGGAAAGAATGTGTGAAACTTTAGTACAGCATTTGAACTCTTATAACCCCACAAGATAAGAAGCTGATGATCAAACCAGCCATGTGGGAAATTCAGCCTTCGCAAAACTGTCAAACTTCATGTGACTTTTTTTCCCTCCGTCTTCTCACTCATTGTTGTTGGTCTAAACGGATGATAGCAGTGTTGCCCGGGCAAAGGTAAACTTAGGTATCCCTCAGTGAAACCTGCAATTATTAAAGATGAAATCGTAACCGAACGGTCGTAGGAGCTGGAGGGGGAAAAAACTGCCTATATTACAAATTCTAGTCAAATCTATGAGACAGTTAACTTTATACCATTGCACTTGCTTTCCCTTTCTCCTCTTGTTTATTGAATCGACTCACACACACTCTTGCGCATTAGGACTTCATTACCTCAACGTTGAACCTCTGACCTTAAGTCGATAGGTTGAATTCTTTTCCCTACAGATAACTGATTGCACAACTTTTCTGCACATGCACATGTCATTTTCGTTCAACGCACAATTCCTCTGTCCTACATTGCGTGCTTTAAACCATACAATGATGCTTGCACTTCGTTTACATTTGGCATATCAGCGTATACATGTTGCCAGCATTGAGGTAAGAGAGACAGGAAGACGTGTTCCAAAAATAGTCTGTTTCTGCGCTATACCTTGGCTAGCTGCATCTCTGATTGTGTGGGTTGATATACAACGGAGTTAAAGCAGACGTGTACAATACCACTCTCGAGTCCTTTCTTTTTCCCATCATTGTTTGTTGGGTTACAGCAGATGCACTGTTTGACATGCCGAATATCGGCGATGACAGTACGCCATGTTCACAGTAATTTCACCAGAAAACCACACAAGTGCTGAGAGCATTGTGGAGTTAAAGAACTTACTCACGATCTTCCGCTTCAAACCAACTGACCTACTTTTTTTTTTTTTTTTTTTACTTGTCTTGCCTAAAGGAGGAAACTGATTCAACTTTAGAAAATGATTGAAAAGTGTTTGGTGCGTTTTCACTGATGTCTGGTGAAGTATTTCATTATGGTGATAGGAGTTGTGTGATGATGTTGATATAACCGGAGTTAATGCACTAGAACAAAAAAATATATATTCTTAATTCACAGTCAGTTCTGAATACTGGATCATATTATGTCACAGCTTGTACCATCAGTGCATCTTTAACCTTTATACACCTGCATTTCTGTGTTTTTTCACACCTTGGTGTGACCAGCACTCTTTCATAAGCTTTGTTTATAGTGTAAAACCATCCAACCATTGGATGGACAAGACCTAAGCAAGAACAATAACACCTATAATACTCAATGGAAGATATTTTCTCACAGGTGCAAGGACCATATATTAAACATATTACAGAGTAGTAATATGTTTATTACTAATTATTGCTTGTTGATTTATCATATTTGACTGGAAAAAAAATTGGACCATACTCTGGACCTTTTTATGATATTACATAAATGCATCAATGAATAATAAATAATGTAAATTATATGTATGCAAATGAGAAATTATGGAAAATGGAAAGACATATTAATGCAGCATGAGGGAATAAAGTGGTCCATGTCATCTGAATGGACTCCTTTTAACCTCGCTTGTCATGTCTTTTCCAAAGCAGCAAACGTTTTTCTCTCTGGTTTCTGCCTGTTTGGATCGAGCAACCCACTAAACCCACCCCAGGTACTCTCAACCCAGCAGGGAGAAGCATCTCTGAAATAATTAAGGCTCCGATTCAGCACTGCCAAAAAAAAAAGAGCTCGAAAAACAAAGAGCAGCATCAACTTTATTTCAACACACTCGGGGGGGTTGTTTTAGGGCACACCGATGAGGCTGTGCGTAATACCCGACTGTAAAGCATCTAAAAGATTTAGCAGGGAAATGTGTAATTTACGGCGGCCCCCTACAGTGCCCAGCAACATCCGAATAAGATAATTACTGCAAAACCTTGGCAAACTTCTTCACAAAAATAAGTGACCCACTTAGATTAGAAAAAAAAAAACAACAACACCACAAGAGGGTACAGTGAGAAAGGAGCCTCGATCAATGATCAGTGAAATTTTGTCTCATTAGACACGGTCTGATTGCCACCTCCGGGTCAGATTTGCCATGTGGTAAAAACCTGCTCCGTCATGAGGGCATGATGTTAATTCCCTCTCCTTTTTTTATTTTTTATATCGACTCTTTTTTTGTGCAATTTATTACATTCCTGTTTGAATTAGCATGCTCCTTATGAGCAAGCAGATGAGCTTCACACACAGTTTGAGTTGTTAATACGACTTCAAACATGTGTCATAACTCATGAAACAAGAGTCTGCTGTGCTAAATTGGTTGCTGTTTTGCACGCTTAACAAAACATTTAGCACTGGGAGCTTCTCAATGCTTTTTTTTTTTTGTACATGAATGGCAAAAATTTCCCCCCGTCTCAGAGCAAAAAAAATTTTCGCCAGCTTCAGCTCTCATTGTCAGCGAAGACTTGAGCTGGCCTGGTTGTCAGAGGAATGATGCAACTGTGCTGTAACATCTGCTGCTAGTGCGTATGCCGAGACCCTCTCAGTTCCTCTTCAAAAAAGCCACTTTTTTTGTGTTATGAAGTTTGCAGGAGGTTTTCCTCCCTCTGTGTCCATAGAGGGCTAAGCTCTTCACTCCTTTTTTTTCACGTCAGCAGTTTACCTCCAATTTACCTTTTTTTTTTTTTTTACTAGACCTGTTGTCCCTTTATTGCTAGTTGCCTTTTGTGGTTTAAAGTTTGGCTTAGACATTTTGAAATGCGGGCAGTTTGACCTGAAATGTTGCTTTTGGATCCTGCGAGTGCTATTAACCTGATCGAAATAGGCTTGGAACAACATCTGAGCGAAAACTAACGTATTTAGAAGTGTGACTACGATTGATTTATTATAAGCATAACATCAAAGAGGTTAGAAATACAGTTGCGTAGATCTAAGCTGGAATGAGAACGTAATTTTAACATGTTGCTATTGTGGCAAATGAAAAAGGATTGAATAGCTTTGGTAATAGTGCTGGCTGAAAACAGGTTTATCTAAATGCACTTGATTGAATTTTTTTTTGTCACCCCTAACAACTCACATTGTTCACATCGCCATATAAGGCAGACATGCCTCATAACCTAAGACTAAGAAATTGATTATGGATATCATTTAACATTAAACTCATATAAAGCCTCACAATGACTTCGATATAGTAAAGCTTACCCAGCAGAGATGTGAGATTTGTGCTTTCTGGTTTTATTGTATGAATAACAAAAAAGAAAGAGAGAATGACTGTTCACAGCTGCTCTAAAGGTCTAACAGGAACTAACATGTCTCATCAACATTACACTTGTGTATATATCTCTCTCACTCACTATCCCAGGGGACTTCGGGCACAAGTAGGGGTATACCCAGAATGGAGTGCCAGTTTATTGCAGGGCACAAGCATGCACACCCTCACACACTACGGGAAATTTGAAAACACCAGTTTGCCTAATCTGCATGTCTTTGGACTGCAGGAGTAAACCGAAGTACCCGGAGGAAACCCACCAAGCACATGGTGAACAAGTAAACTTCTCAAATAAAGGCCAGAAGGTGGAACTCAAACCCTTGACCCTTGAAGTGCGAGGCCACAGCGCTAACCGCTATGCCGCCGTGACACTTTAAACATATCTATAAATTCTCCAACATGTCATTGTTAAATTAAAGTGGCAAGCGGTGATAGTTTTAATGGTAGTATAGGAGGAATGAACTAGAGTAATATTGTATCACACCAACCTACATCACAACACATCACATCAAATCATTGTTTTCCTATAGCAAATACACCCTAATGTATTTTATTCCTCGCTTATTAATATTTCCTTGATGTACATTCTCCAAAAATGAGCACAATGGATCAATCTACATGCCTGAAAGTCATACTTTTGTTGTCCGATAGCTGCTCTTGTAGCAATGTTTATGTCGAGATTATGAAGTCAGCATCTTTTAGATGAAATTGTGCTCAAATTTTCAGAAACCATGTGCTGACATGAACCGTTCTCCTCACCCTGATCGATAAAATCTATTTCCCCGATAGTGAAAGTGCACTTTGTGCACTCATAGAAGGGCAGATTACTTTCAGTGATGAAAGGAAGCTGTGAGTGTCAGTATTGTTATCAGTCAGCGTTGAGCCTGTTTTCGTCACTGTGGCATTGCTTGATGCGTATATAGTAGAGGTAGGGGGCTATTTCTCTGGTTCCTGTTTCCCTATTCATCAAATCATGTGTCTTCTCTCTCTCTCTCTCTCTCTCTCTCTTTCTCTCTCTCTCTGTCTCTCTTGCTCTCTCTCCCTTTCTTTTCAGAGCAGCTTACTCAATTGTAATTCTCCCTCATAGGGATTTGGCAGATCTGTGGCTTAGTATCAAGGAAATGTCATCATATTGCTTTTCTGTTTTGTCACAAAATTATATTAAAAAAACACAGTGAAGAGACTCTTTATTTTAGACATGCAAATAAGCATAGTGTGCACAGCGTGTGTCTAGAGAGCATCGACTCTGGAAAGAGCCGTAGGAGTGTGATTATGAGTCACGGTCAGACGACTGAAGAGACAATCTTACCCATGCACTTCTCACCTCTGCACAGTGTTCTTAAATACTTAGGGCCAAAGTTAAGTTTATACTGACATTAATGTTATTCTGCTTTTTTTTTCATATACAGTAGACTCTGGTTGGATTCTTCCCAATCTCTTATTTGCATAAGGTATTTATGTGTTTATGTATCTGTCCAAGGATAAAGCGGTACAGAAAATGAATGAATGAATGAATGAATGTATCTGTCCTTAAAATGTTAATATGGGTGTCAGATATATTGTTAGTAGTGATATACTATTAGTTTTTGCAATCAGATATCAATCTTTTTTTGCTTAGAGCATGCTTACAAATTTTGGCTTACAGTGTGCAGTCTTTTACTTTTGTTCCTTAAACCCGTTGTCAGACAGCAGATTGTGGTGGGGGTGCTAGCAGTCGGAGAGTCGTCGAGACCACACTGCAATTCTTCAAATCAGACAAAACCTTGACATGGAGGTAAAGCTGGCGTGTTCCAGCCGACTACAGTGTTGCATTCATGACACTCTGTTTCTGTGGTGACATCGCGAGGCTCTCTGTGGTTTGACCCCAGCATTTTTCACCAACTCAGTGCATCAGTTTTTCTTTTTTCTTTTTTTTTTTTACTCTTGCACTTGAATGAAACACAAGTTTTCATTAATCAACCTCTAGTTCACTGAAGGATGCTCCAGGTGGAAGTGGAATTGGATCAGGGCTGTGCTGTGGGCTATGCGGCGTCAGGGTGCATGTGCACACATCAGCACAGGATGTCACAGGTTCGAGGTGCACTGCTGGGGAGTGTTGTGCCACTTCCTCTCCTAGGTATGAGCATAGTGACATTATAGAGGAGTGGGAACATTGATGCTCAACCCTGAGAGTGGGTGGTGTGTTTGCGTGCATGTGCGAGGGGGGGGGGGGGGTAGCGGGGGGGTGGTGTCAGTGCACACAGCTGTCCCGCTGACGTTACAGGCATCACTTGACTTCCTCAACCAAACAGCTATAACCGTGCTTCTGACATGGTTACGGATACATCAAGCAAGTTTTTAACTGCATGGTTGTGGCTCAGGTTAAATATTTCAATATTTGCTTAAAGATTAATATTTGTTGTTTAACAGGAACACCTTCAAAATTGCAAGGATAACACCAAGCGTTCTTACATTTCTATTGAATAATTTACCATAATATCTACTTAAAAGCGTCTATTAATAAGTAACTAATATGAGAACTATTCCTCAAAATATCATATTTCCTACTGTTTCAACCTGCAACAACCCCAAAGGACTTCCAGGAACAAATTAATTTATTTTGAAATCACATGACACTTTAATTACTCATATGTCAACAAGTAATTTAAGACGTTCTTTGTAACCAGGGCGGATGCACATGCAATAACAAACTTGTTTCCTTTTCTAAACTTTATTAATTTTTAGTTGATTTAATATTATGGCCTATTTTATGCATTCATTACAAATAGGTTCAATTAAGTTCATTTAAGTGCCAATTTGTAACACTAAGAAATGTGTGTCTTTCATTATTAATAAACAATTTTTTTTATTATAATGTGTTAAATCAAGCTTTTATTGACATGCTATCTGGTATCACTCAAATCAGTATGGCTTCCCTTTTGAGTCTGGCTCTTCTCAACATTTGTTCATGTCATCGCAGGAAGTTTTTCCTTGTCACTGTCGCCCCTGGCTTCCTCATTAGGAAAAAAATAAATACAGCTATGTATTTATGAATCTATACTGTCCATATTTCTGTAAAGCTGTGTAAAGTATTATTTGTAAAGTGATCTACACTACCGTTCAAAAGTTTGGGGTCACTTTCTAACTCCATGATCGTTCCTGATTTTTATTTCTTTCTACAGTACATTGTAAAGGAATGCTGAAGGCGTCCAAAAAATGCATTAATCTCCTCTGAACAGTTGATATTGAGACGTGTCTGCTACTTCTGCTCTGTAAAGACTTCATAACACCTCTAATCTGAGGTGCTGTTAATTGGTCATTTTTCAGGC
>JAOTQY010000015.1:16883943-16898486 GCA_026413445.1 Dolichallabes microphthalmus
TATTGAGATGCGGCCTTGGTCCGAAGCTAAAAACAAGTCGTTTGTAATCTTGACTAGTGCAGTTTCTGTACTATGATGGGGCCTGAAACCTGACAATAAATAATTGTGCAGGTCCATATTCCGATTAAAATTTTTATGCGCCATCGTGCACCACTAGTGGAATGTAAAATCCTGAACCGATCATTATCTCGCATATCCTCTTTTTATTTATCATCGTGCTAAAGTTGATGTTTCCTCAGCTATGTTTGTTTTATTAGGGTTGCTTTTCAGAGAGACAGATTCTATCCCACAGACACTTCCAGTAAGACCTACTGCCAATGTGCTTTTCGTGACTAAATGAGAGATGTAAGTGGAAGGTCGTTGCTGCATATTGTTTGCTCCAAAGTGGTGATTCTGACACCTTTGGTCCGTCACCTGCTTTCACTATACTGACCGAGAAACTGGATTAATAAAGCGTTTCACCCATTTGACATACGCCAAATTCATTAAGGCATTGACCAAAATGTATAAATAAATAAAAAAAATGCTATTTTTTTTATTCCTTACCACAGCAATCTTCTCATTTCAGATATTGTCGATGTTTTTTTTTTAAATGTAATTTAATTTTATTTTTTTGGTAACCGCAGCTCTGAAAATAGTTTTGGTTGCACGACAAATCCCAAGTTTGTTTCCTTATCTAATAGGTCACTTTTTTTTTTTTTTTTGCCATTGATGGGAGGAGTTTTCATTAAGCGAGCTGTGCTAGTCTCAACTTATAGATTTCTCTGACATCCAGCACGTGATCACTGAGATGCTCGACAACATTATAGAGGACCTATTATTATACACAATTATAAAAAAATTAAATTGCGCATTTTTCAACATTCACATGGGTCTCCAGGCTGTGTATACAGAGGGGCCACATTTTGACAGTTGTTATAACAGTTGCCATTTTTTAAAACTTGTATTGAATTTTGGCAGTAATGTGCAGTACAGTGGTACAGTAGCTCTGCATGCGACTTTAATCGAAAATCAAGTTAAGGCGGATTTCTATTTTGCGAAACGCATGTTCCCATAGAAAATTATGTAAATGCAGATAATTCATTCCAGCCACGCAAAAATATTACCAATGTTACCACCAATTTCCAACACTATAATTTTATTTTTGCATAGAGAAACAATCAAAACATTTAGAGGCATAAAGGCATGCAAATGAAGTAAAATATGAAATTTATAAACAATAAATCTCACATAACCTTTTTATGATTCCTTTTGGCATCAGCTACTTTAAAAATGAAACTAAAAGTGGCTCCCTATTCTTCTTGCTACCGTTCTTGCTTCTTAAACAAAATGCAAAAACAACAACACAAAAATGCACAAAAAAAAAGAAAAGAAAAACTTGTTTGCTTGGCTTTCCACTGATGCAAACAAGTTTTAAACCGCTTCTGGACATGTGTGCAACCTGAGCACACCCGCAGTGTAGGCGCGAGTTCAGTTCGGCTCGGTCGTAATCCATTGGCAAATTTCTTGACAAATTTCAGTTCTTAAAGTGGAAATTCTTAAGGGGAGTTTGTATGCTTGGGCATCACTGTACTGTATTATGTTTCCTCTAGTTGCACCATCCTTGATGCAATCATGTGACTGTCAGAAGAGAGATATGTATTTTTCATGTTGAAGTGTGTATACGTTTTTGGGCCCCCCTACGCGGATATTAAAAGGTATGATGAAAAAAACTAACTCCAGGCAAGAAAAAGGTGGACATCAGTTAGCTTTGCGTTTATTTGATAAACCGGAATATAATATAGCACTATTAAACGCAACTACTGTACATAAGGATAAATAATTTGCTGTTGTTTTTTTATAAGTGAAAAATGATATACCCAGAACAGTTATCTGATCTTGGATTCATCTTGTAAGATAAGTTATATCTACTCAAAAAATCTTAGTATGAAAGTTGCGTAGGTTGATCATTTTGACATTCCTGAGAGCTGGCTAACAGAGCACTGAGGGATGATTTTAATTCAGACACACTGTTTTTCATATGTGGGTTTTGGACACATCCTTGAATAGTTTCCTGTATTTGCAAGTCACAGCCAGGAGAAAGGCACATTTCGTTCTTAAATAACGTGCAAATATGGAAATAATTTGCACTGGGGAAAAAAAACACATGTAAAATAGAAAATGTGGGAAAGATGTGACATATTTGTATACATTTATTATTATAATATTTTTATACACATATTTTATTGTATTTTTGTGTCTATAATTATGGCAGGCTCTGGTTCACAAGGTTGATCTAACCGATGCAGATGCCCTGATGGAATTTGATGTCCACAATAGGTTTGTTATAACGAGTACGACACGTTGTGTGATTATACTGTACGTAGAGGTCATCTGTTCATAGCTCTGTGTATTTGAGTATTCAATATATATTGGTTTGGAATATTGCGGTCTAGCTTTTGGATTTTTGCTTCTCATTTATGCCAGATAATTTTTTTGGTGAACCATAAATTGTTCCTGCACCTGTTTCTGGAGGTTGTTAGGATTTCATTGATGGTTGTTTTAGGCTTTTATCCTTCCTGCTCTGGTAATGGCTCTGTACTTTGCTCTTGTTGTTTTTTCCCTCTACTGACCTGGCCAGTGCTAAGTGCACTACAGTCTGTTTTTGTTGTCTGAATATATTCATATGGCCATTTTTTTCTGGTGTATGGTACGGTATTTTGTTGCATTCTGTAATTTGCTTGCTTTTTTAATAAGCAGGTTTTCAGTCTTTATTTTGGAAACGCATCATTCTGCACATAGCCACAGTCCGTGCTTATTGCCTGCGTATGATGTACTAGCACAACAATGCAAGTTATAGCGCTGCCTCTAAGAGCACTTTGAGAAATGATCTGAACAGGTTCAGGGCCTTGTTTTAGGTCCGAGGGCAGAGTGGACGTGCCACGGCCAGGATCTTAACTCACAACCTTGCGATCAGCAGCTTAAGTACAGTAGCCTTCTGCACTGAGTGACCGTAATCTCAGAGTCCTATAGTGTTTTAATAAGATGCCAAGTTATGATAGAAATGCTGAATGATTTAAATAGCAGCGAGACAGATTTATAGCACTACTAGTAAGCACATATCCCCTTTGACACTTTTATATACATATACTGTACAGTTGATACGTTTAAGATATTGTGGAGGATAAATTGTGGGTGATTTACAGTACGGTGAATGATGTGTAAATGTATGCTTTTATTATGCAAATAAACATACCTGTTGGGAAAGCTGCTAAAACAAAAACTAAGACGATAAATCAGTCACAACTCAGATGGTCAAAAAAAAAACATAGCACTCAGATCAGTTACTGATTAAACCAGATTATTATTATTATTTCAGTTTGAAGCCCATGTACATATCTGACTTTCTTTCTGTACACCGAGCTCTCTTTCTAACCTATTAATACGAAGCATCTTGCATCCTATTTTTGCTAAGTTCTACGTCGTCGTCAGCCAGATCCACTCCTTGTTCAGTAATCTGAGAGTGAATCACAGATCCTTAATCCTTAAGGCCACCAGCACCGATTGGTGCATAGGGCAACGAGTGTTCTCCATTGAAGAGAATTTTCGTTGTTTCCGTAGTGGTTGGATTTTTACTGGGCGGGTTGCAATCCCAACGCCCAACCCTTCTCCTTTCTCATCCGGCACTTCTAGACATCCAGTTCTAGACCTCCGGCTGCGAGAAGTTACAGCCTCACACGGGAACCGAACCAGCGATCTCCGGATGATAGGGTGGGCAGTTTACCACTGCGCCACTCGGAGGCCCTGAATCATAAATAAGAAATTAAAAAAAAATGAATCGGATAAAGATTACCACCCATACCATTTCAGCGCTGTAATTTTAGTGTAATAATTTGAACTAATTCCAGTAAACATATTCAGTTCAGCTTTTCTATTGGTGCTGGTGTTTGTTTACATTGAGCAAGCAGCTTATTTTAAAGTAGATTATTAAATCCGCCACTTAACTGTTCATACCATCACTTTCACTCAACATTTTGATTTCACTTAAGGTGAAGGTAAACTTCAGGCAGTTATCTAAGTACTGCAAAAGTTTCATTAAATTTTGTCCAGCAGTCGATTTAAGACGCGCCCACAGTCTGACACATTCGCAGTATGCTGTCCAAACTTGCGGTTTTTAATCTGGTGCAAAACTGCTCATAACTTCACTTTCACTCAACATTTTGCTTGCATTTATGGCGCAGGTTTAACTTCAGGTAAGTCCTAGACGTGCATACAAACATTCAGACAGAAATTTTTCTGAGACTGGTTTCGGGTCCTCCAATGTGCGATACGTAGAGATAGAATTGAAAGTGCGAGTTCTAACCAATGTTCAGACAAAACCTTTCTTTTATTTATATAGATTCATTTGGCCTTAAGCACATCTTGCGTAAAGAAACCACACGCTTGGTGTTCGGGGGAGCCTGTCCTCTGCTAGACACATGGTGCTGAAACTACTCAGGGGAAAAACAAGGAAAAAAAGGATCATTGAAGCTCACATGGCAAATAACTTGTTTTACACAGGGAGTGTTGTTGCAACAAGTCATCATAATTAATTCATTATGGCGTTTGTCACCATGGGGGTCGCTCACGTCATTAACATTAAACCTGCATCCGTTAGCGGAGCGAGGCTGGAGATTCCATATTCATCCACCACTGCCTCAAGCACGGGTTTAGCGACGCGTTCATACCGAGCTCGGTTGCAGAGTTTAAAAGTTCACCCATTCTTTTAAGTCTTTATCTAATGAATGTTTTTGTATATTAAAATAAAGAGAATGTATGAATTGTTGAGGCCCTCATTCTCTCGAATAGGACTTTGTTTTTTTTCTGATAGACAGAGAGGCTATGCGTCATCTACCCAGGCTGCAATCAGTCAGTAATCAACATCTTGTATTAACACGCCATTACGTTCAAACTTCTGAGTAGTGTTCTTAATAGTCCAGTGCAAAAGCATGTTTTGCTTTTTGGTATTAAAATGAGAGAGAGAAAAAAATCCCCCCAAAATAAAAAAAAATTATTGAAAACTTTTTTAATACTTCCGCCTCAACCCCCACCCGCCAAAAAAACTTTTTTCCCCATAAAGTTTATTATGGCTGCACCGAAAATGTCAAAAGTCAAAAAGTATTTCATTATTATTTTAAAAACACTTAAGGTTTATGATGTAAAATCTGCTACATCTAACTAAAAGCATGGATAAAAATCAAGAGATTAAGTAATCTTTAGTACTTGAGCAAAACTTAAATGACATAGTGAATGAATATTAAACAGGTAGTTTCTTTCTCCTTTTATCAGTTAATCAACACTGCTCTTATTTTTAACATCCAGAAGAGCATGTTTTCTCTTTTGAGTTTGGTTGCTATCAAGGTCTCATTGAGGTTTATTATTATTTTTATTTAAAGTGTGCCAATACTTTCTCCCTGCCTCTGTATCTTTGAATTTGGCTTTTTGTAACGTCACTTCGTGTGCAAATGAAGTAATTGTCTGTGTGCCAGTCTCCTTGATTTGACGTCAGCTTTGTTTATGAGGATATTTTGTGCAATAGTGCACTTACGTAGAGTAAACTAGTGACTGTGTTAACGTTGCATACTGGACTTTCTGCATGCGTGTACCTACATGCGCAGTTACTCACACATTATGCTAATGAATCGAGGTGCCTGAATGTACGTCTAAGCTCGCTGCTGCTACATACTGTACAAAACATACTCTGACGACACCCAGACCCCACAGACAGTGACGGCGGTTCGGACGAGACATGTTGGACTTCTACAAAGCGCAACAGGTAATACCGTTTTGTCTAGGCTTCTGATTGGCCCCTGGTGATTAAGGGGGCTCCTAACATCACATAACAGGGCGTTTTGCGTTTTCATGTGGACAAAGATATTTTTAAACCGTAGGTCGTGTGGACAGAACAATTTTTAAAAATGAAGAAGAAAAATCTCCGTTTTTACAAACACCCAGTTACATGTGGACATGGCCTCAGTCTGATTGACATGGGAGTGTGTTGTCCTGTCTCCCACACTTGGCCTGATTTTGCTTTGGGTCATTGTGCATCTTCTGGATTTAAACTTGCATAAGGGTGTAATAAATCGTGTATAATAAATGCTGCAGTGTTCAGTCCTATTTTAATAGCTGTATATTGCACCTTAACCTTAAGAAGGTTTTATACCTTGCTATCAATATCCGCACTAATAAAGGTCATTGTTTTATTCTCATCCTGTTCGTCATATGAAAGCATTTCATCCTGAGTATCTTGGACGCACAAACAAGAAAACTTGGTATGAAGTCTATACTGTAAGTTTAATATCAATGGAATTCCCATTATATAAAGAGCAATGCAAAAAAAAAAAAGCAGCCTTTATTTTTTCCTTTCCTCTGCTCCTGCATGACAGATGGGGAAAACAGCCAAAAGAACAAATGAAGTACTACCTCATAATACAGCAGCCTTCTTTCTTAAAATGGCCAGACTGTGCCTAATCATTCCTAATAAGATATCAAATTTGAGCATTTTCCAGTGTTCTGTGACGGTCCAGATCTGTTTTTGAAGCGGAATATCACTTAATCAAAGAGACACGATGACAAACACATTGTTATGAGTCCTCTCCCGGTGTTCAGCACTCGATTTAGCATCATCCTCCAGTCCAGCGAGACAAATTTAGGAGATGACTGACTTGGCCAGGCATAAGCAAACTGATAGCAGTGTAATGTGGCTGTTTATAATGAAGCTGTTTTGATTAGAGTAATGATGCACTCTGGCAGCTTTCTCAGCGGATATTAACCACCAAGCTGTTTTCCAGATGCCCCCTCTGCTGCTGCTCGAGGGGAACAGAAAACAACACTTTGGTTTATTGGAGATGGAAGGTCTCTGGCCATGTCACACTCTAACTGCCAGACTGAAAGGCATTGACTGGTTTTCTGAGTCATTGATCTTTATCACATCTCAAAGGACTACACAGAACAGTTTAAACTCTCGACCCTTGGAATATCACATTAATAATATATGCTGCTTTTATTTTATATTTACAGTTTTGGTTAATGTTGGTTCACAGTCATGTTGCTCCGTGACGACTAGATAGTTGTTGACTAGATCATTTTAATTGATTGGCCACCTCACTTGCACATATCATTCTTTTTGAGCCTAAAAAAAGAACATCGGAATTGCAGTAAACACCGCTACACAACTATCTCATGTAGGTCTGTCACAATTCTTACACAATTACATTAGCCACGGTTTTAGAGAGTTGCTATAGACTTCCTGTCAGCTCAGACCAATCTGCTCATTCTCATTTGATCACTCTCATCAACTCTCATGTGTTTGAGTCAGTAGACCCTTCAAAAAAACAACAAAACGCCACATGCATTTGAGGGTCTTCCCAAAACAGTTTCTATTCAGTGCGAAGACTCCTTTAATTTTCCTTTCTTTTAAAGGAGGAAAAAAATGTCCTGGCTTGATCGCCCAAGACGTTCTGTTTTTTATCAAGACAATGCACAACATCTTACGCACCACTTGATGGATATTTTTGACACATTCCCAGTACAGTCCTGACCTAATTCCAAACCATTTCCACAAATTTGGGACTTTAAAGGAGTTCCTGGGAGGCCAGCGTTTCAGACATGAAACGGACATTTCGGTCATGGCCCTGGTATACTGAGATAACTTTCTACCTTAAAGATATCCAAGCACTAATGAAATGTTTGCATTTGAGTGCACATGAGTGCATTGGTGTATCAGGGGATTATATGGAGAAATAAAAGTAGTTTTTACTCTCATAACTGTGTTCCTGTTTGCCTTGAACACCCATTGTACAATATTGGTTATATTGAATGGCTTCTGGAACGGGCAAACTGGAATGTAATTATGGACAATCCAATAAATGTGATTTTTTTATTTTATTTTATTGGTATTTTGGCTATTATGAATGCAAAATGTGAGACTCATGACCAGTGCATGTTTAGGACACAATGTAGACCTGGCTTTTCTAAATACTTCAGGCTTACCTCAGATATACTTTACTTTACTTAAAAACTTCTAAATATACTGGGATGTAACTGTTCTTAACTTTCTAAACTATCTTTCCAAGTCAATCTGCCAAACAGGTTTCTAATCGTGGTCAAATACTCAAATTGTTTGGGCATCCAAGGTGAGACTGGGGTTACTTCGGTTTACTTTGTGTCTGTAAACAGACTCTCTTTCGGTTACAGTTATTGATAGTTACTCTTTCCTACTTCCTAACTCTCACACAACTCTCACTACTCCTTAAACCAGTAGCACTTTCTTTATCTTCGAAATCACAAACGTCAGGTCCTCAGTAGGTGTCAAGCAGAAACCAGTAAAATCAAACAAAATCAAAAGGCAGCGCTCGCTATGGTTGACGTAGTGAAGAGTGACACACAAGCAGCTCCTCCTGCCGCTACTATGACTTTTGATGTCGATCATAATTATAAAATTAATCCATCAGATCAAAAGATAAAGGAAGTAGGCTGACTCTTTTTTCCCCCTGGGCACTAACTCATATAGTCCTCCTTTTAGATAAGCCTTCAATTTCCTATTGAGATGAGACCTTCAAGTTAAAGGCGCACTATAAAGGCCACTCACGGCGTCTGTGAAGATACACACTTTTACACAGCTGAAATGTCTCACATGGCCCGGCTTCAGACGGTATTTCTGTCTTTGATGTGGCATAAGATATGAAACACTCTAAAGATGATTTTTCTCTTTAGTTTGAAATTGTCCATGAGGTTACTAAAAGAAACGTTTGAGAGAGAGTTTTGTTTCAGCCCTCAAATAAAGATATGTGCTGATAAGCAAGTCACAAATGGTAGAAGAGTTTCAGTCACTAGATTACTAGATCACTAGATCTATATCAGCTTTTTCATAGGTTAAAGTCATTTTTTAATGTGGTGGTTTTTATAGAAATTAGCTGTTTATGTAACAACCTCAGCAGTAACCTCGTCTCCCCTAATATTTCCATAATACCATATTACACAGAAAATAGAACCATGCCAAATTTTTTACGGTAGAAAATATTTCATTAAATTAGATATTAGAATTAAAGATTAGAATTTGCAGTAAATTAAATATTAATTTGAAGATTAGAATTTGCAGTAAAACAAATAATTGAAAAAAATAGAAATAGAACAAACTCAAATAGAATGAAAGTAAAAATTTCAATTACATAAAAACAGGAATTGACAAAGTTTAATTTAAAAAATAAAATAATACAGTAATATATACTGTAGTACTTTATAGAAATATATTGTTTTCCGTATTGAAGCTAAGATCAACAAAATCATCATTCCCACAATCTAAATGAAAACATTTTCTTAAACTCAAAAATATATTTTTAAAAAGCCCTATTGATGAAAACTTCAATAAACAACACAAAGTCAATATTTGGGGGTGGGGGAGGAGAAACTTTACCCCTAAAAGACATCAGTCATCTTAGGAAATAAGGTTAATATAAAATAAAATTCCATTTATTGTCATTGAACTGGCAACAAAGCTTATTTTATCTGCAGTTACTACAGTTAGAACATTGTTGCATATACTGTACTATATTGCAAAAGAAAATAAAAGCATTTTGTATAACAGGTATAAAATAAGAACAAAAGGTGTAGAGGTTTATAATGTAACTGTTTATTTTTTAATATAAGATGACCGAGATCTAGTAGGTGCAGTCCTGATGTTTTGCATGTTGAGCGGTATGTTGCAAGAGTGTCCTTGGAAATCAACAGCAAAGCTAGAGTACAGTGTGTGCAAATGCAGTTGTGTACATGTTGCATCAATGGCAAGTATGCAAAAGTTATGTAAAGTCATAAAAGCAATGCGACTTGGTCCAGCCTTTGTGTTACCTGAATAGTTCTGTTGTGTGTGCTTAGAAGCCTTTGTTTTGGGTACACTTTGTGCTATGTCTTAGGGGAATTGGCTTGGAGAGTGGAAACCTCCCACATTACTGTAAACATTGTCTGTCACACCTGCTTCTGCCTGTGCAGGAGCAATAACAAATGTTTTTGGTTTGAAAAACTGTCCAGTTTGGTATGTTACTTTTTTATTTTTTGCTGACATATGTGCAAAGATTTGTGTTGGAAGTAATGTTACTGATTCTGTAATGGCCAAAAAAGTCACATACACTAAGATTTCACTGAATCACACTATGCTTTGGTTACAGCACACAATGTGTTCGCCATGTGTGAAGATGGTTCCTCATGTTTCCAGAACAACTCTTTCACAATTTCAGTCCTGGAAATGCCCTGTGCCTTCAGGAAAGAGGACCTCCATGGATCATTCAGTACATTCATTCTATTGCCACATAACATTACTGAGCCTAGACCTGACCAACTGAAGCAAGTGCTTCCCTTCTTACCCTGATGGGCCGATCACCTGGAATAGGTTGTCCAATCTTTATGCTCCCTAGCAAGTTCTTTTTTCTGGTTACCCTCACTAGCGCGTGGTTTTCTTATGACCACACAGCTGTTTAGTCCCAATTGTGTGCATATGGCAATGCTCTTGCTTTAAGTGTTTAAGTGATCTATATTTATCTTATCTCATCTTATCTTATATATTGTAACGCATTTATTCCACATAGTTGACTGTTCAGCACCATCGTTTTTGATTTGGGTTCTTAACCCAGTTCCTGAAATTTTAAATCTTTAGTGTTTTCTTTGCTTGATGCAGGCCAATTATTCGACCCTTCTGAAATGATGCCTTTTTTAAATATGCTCAAGAACAATTTAAACGGCAGGATTTCTATCCTATTTGTGTGTGTGTGTGTTTTAACGCCACTAACCGTGAAAAAGCATCAGGAGCCTGATTGAGGCCAATGACAGGTTTTGGCATTTTATGACGCATTTATTATTTTTTTTACAGCCCCCAGGTCCTGAGTATCCAGCTGAATGTTTTAATTACACATTTTATGCTTTTTTTTCTTCACTATAATGAGGCCTGATTTCTAAAAGGGCTTTCTGATTTCATGCTGGGTTACATGCTATTAAAAAAGAAAAAAGAAAAAAACCGCACAAAAAAATAACATGGGAGAGCGTCTGCTAAGGGTAATGAATTTTCAGTGTGCTGAATGTGATGGTATTAATTCAACCTCTTAGACTCTGTGCCTGATGGAAAAAGAATGATGAGTCAGACCCATGCAGTTATGAATCATCATTTATTTTAATAGTTGGGGAAGGCATTGAAACAGACATTGTTATGAGGAATGTTATAAGGAAATTAGACATTTTACTTGATGTACAGGTTTTTGAGAATATTAATAGTATATGAGTAGCTTATTATACTGGATTGCACGTGTGACACATTGTACGTAGGTAAAGCAGGCCTCCACTTGGTGCTTAAGCAGAAATTCTACGTTCATACAAATGAAAGATACAGATAAGATGCATAGTTTACACAGAAATATTTGTGACGTGCTCAGTGGTTCTTGCGTTAGTTTCCTGGATGTCGCTGTGTTTTAGTTGTTCCTGTGAAAAGTCAGTATTTTGATTAAAACCGAGTCTAATCAGGCATTAGACTTTCTTTTTACGTAGGTATTTAAGAATTTGTTTCTGGTCTGCCCTCCTCAAAGTACAGTACTTTGTAAAAGTCTTGCGCCACCCATCATTTCTTAAATGAAGTTAAATTGAATGATGTAAATGAAACAAATTGAAACAAATGTTTAACTGTGAGAGGAGAGTGCCCTAAAAGTAATTTAAATTAAAAGGTTGTTTATTAACAACCTAAGCAGCAACCTCATTTCCCCTCTCGTCTGTTCCAACCACTCAGCATTCAGCATCACCAGTATATACTAATCACCGGCCTGATCATCTGTCGTCCTCTGCACCTGTTTCTCATTGGTTCATGTCTTAAGTCACGTACATGGACTGGACAAAAAATGAGTGCCAAAAAAGTCCTGGAGAACTGTTCCTCAGGACTACATTTAAAATACAAGAACGGCTGGCTCTTTGGAAGCCAAACATGAAAAAATGACGGCTCGTTCAATACTTTTGCACATAACTGTATGTGTGCTTTAAGAGGTCTTTTTTAATGCTAATACCAAACTCTTACGGTAAGCTTATATCTGCTGAATTGAACGCGGAAGCGTACTGGGGTGTTTCGTGTCGAGTTTTTGCAATAAAACGAGTCTATGTGGAAATGTCTGATGCAGAATTCTGATCATTTTTACAGCAAACGACTTCTGATGAAAAAAGTTCAGGTTTATGCAACACTAACTATCAGTTGCTTTGAAAGGCAGTCGTAAGGGTGTTATTGGCTTTTCCTACATGCTCAATTTCCCATGCGTGAGTGTAGTGTGTTTACAGGCACAGGATCTCCTCAGGGTCTGGCAGAAAAAAAAAACAGCTGATTATTGAAGGCATGAAAGACTGATTACTGTCAATTATTAACACACAAACTTGGCAGAGGTTCGCAAGGGCTCAGGAGAAACAGTTTGTGCCCTCGTGGCTTAGATATCTCAGCCGTCCGATTCCATTTGATTTGGCCTCACATCAATGTGGCGCTGTGACTGACTATTACACTTCTCTTTTTATGTTTATCATTTTTACATCACGTCTCCATCATGGGAGAGCCAAGTCTAAGAAGAGAGGTCTAAAAAAAAAAAACATCATGACAAGCTGCAGTAACTCAAAGTTTTCATGGTTTTGATAAACACTTTACTACTAACAAGAGAGATGTACACGTACAGTGGCACGCAGAAGAGCCACAAGGATGACACGGTGCAGCATTTCTTCTTTTCTCCTTTTGAAAACCATCAGAGCGTGGCATTGAAGTGCTCAGCAGGTGAGCCGCTAACCACAGCTCTGGTGCGTTTTCAACTCGATTTGCACAACGGGCGCTTCCATCGCGCCATCTCTGATGGAGAGGAGATAGAGATCTTTCCTGCATTAGCACCACATCGTTTTAATCACGTTCGTAATGCCTATCAAACGGCTGGAGTGTCCTCAAACAGCCTGCTCATTTGGAAAACAAATCAGCCATGGCCTTGTCATTTGATTAGCTCCAGTTTTGTTAGTCTCGCCTATTATCCTAATTATCTTTGTGGATGTGGGATACGTGTGCCTTGGGGATGATCGGTGACCTCCGCTGACCCTCCGTCGTCTTCTGCCTGCTAAATAAAAAGCTGATAAATGCCACAAATTAATCACGCCCGATAAGCAATTGACTGTTTTTAGCCTGTTTTGCATCTTATCAGAAGTGTGTGTGTGTGTGTCTGTGTGTGTGTGTGTGTATACGTTTCCAACTTCAGGGATCTAGCCACAGAGCCTTGCTTTGCCAGATGCCATCATAAAGCAGTTTGAACCTGTAAACCTGACGACCGAAAGAATCAATTCAGTAGGCGAATTTTCACGGTGAGGATTTTAGGAGATACAAATCTGTTGAAAATGAATAGTGAGAGCAGCTGATGTGTTGCCGTTGGTGTCAGTTACGATAACTAAACCCTCCCAATGAGTCCAGCCTCGTTTGGAACTCGATTCAGTTCGGAGTAAATGGTTTAGCCCGTCTTGCCCCGTAGGCAAACAGCACGCAGATTAAGAAAAGTGGGATGAATAAGGCGGAAAACTGCTTCAATAACATCTCCTGGTGTTGAACTTTTGTTTTGTAACAACTCCACTAACTTTCAGAGGCTTAATTACATATGGTCTTGGTTGATAAAGCCAGACAAAAAGGGTGAAATATTAATGATGTTACACTCGTAACACACATACGCATACATGCTTTGCACAAGCTAGATGTTAAACATGTGGTCCCCCTCAATTCCTGATTAGTCAACACTTGGCATTCAAGTACAAAACAAGGAGGAATCTCTGCTTCTAGAAAAACTAAGTGCACAGTAGTAGCTGGCACCAAAATTGAGTCTGTCCGCATAGAGCTCCACGTTAAACTGTCCAGTTTTGCAACAGAAAATAAAACCTTTTGTAGCCTAATTAAAAAACTAAACAATTGGTGAATTTTTCTGCAACTTTTATATTAAGCGATAAAATCAGACATGTGACTCATTTAAGTGACAGCTGTATTGCAAGTGTTAAACCACTAGCTGTCTGCTTTACATCACTTTACTGTAAGTGAAATTGGTGTAGTTTAATTTACCGCAAAAATGTAGGAGTTGACAGGAGACGGCGTGTAGGGGGGTATGGATGACGTAATGTTAGCATATAAATTAACGTCAGGCACCTTTTCATTTTAGCTAAGCTAGTCTAGTTAGTCTGTGGTAACTGAGGTAAGAAGGTGCGTTCCAGTTAACAGCCAGACTCCGTCCGTTCCTCTCACTTGCTCATTAATGGATTAATCAGGATTTAGGTGGAATCAGTTCCTTCTGTGATGGAGACGAACAGGGCTTCCACGGTTGACCTTGAAAAGCACTCTTCAGAAAACCTACTGTATGTGTGATGTCACAGAGGGTTTGCCAGTTCCAATACATTCATTCATTCATTTTCTGTACCGCTTTATCCTTATACAGTGCCGGTCCCAAGCCCGGATAAAATGGGAGGGTTGCGTCAGGAAGGGCATCCGGCGTAAAACCTGTGCC
>JAOTQY010000015.1:16998747-17009251 GCA_026413445.1 Dolichallabes microphthalmus
GTGTGTATGTGTGTGTGTGCCCTGCGATGGATTGGCACCCTGTCCAGGGTGTACCCCGCCTAGTGCCCTAAGTTTCCAGGGATAGGCTCCAGGCCCCAGTATATAAGGATAAAGCGGTACAGAAAATGAATGAAATTTTTTCAACAGTAATTATAATAAACACTGTAAATGTCGAATAGGGGTAAACTACCATTAATCTAATATTTAAATGCCATGTGGAGTTTTGTGTCTATTGTTGAGTTTTATAATTGGGTCACATGCATGCATGCGGATGTCATCTTCCACAGGAGCATTACGGTTTATAATATAATTCATTAACAGTCTCTCTTCATGGCCAGTATTATAAATCACTCTTTACCCGATATCTTCCTGCTGTTTTCCCCTTTCTTTTTTCTTTTTTTTTTTTACCATGCACTCATATTCAAATTATGTGTGTGTGTGTGTGTGTGTGTGTGTGCCTGCGCACTCATGCTCGTATATCATGTGTGCACATGTTGGTATACGCTATGCGTGTCAGTATTAAGGCAGAGTAGGTGTTAATCTGTAATTGTGTCAGACTGTTACTGTACATACCATTAGTTTGACAAGAGTGAATTAATCAACCTACTCTTCTAAATGAGATAAAAATAGGGGGGAGCAGCAAGGATTAAAAACACTTAAGAGATTAGGAGGATGGGTTTATTATTAAGTAGCACTTGTACCACGTGGCGCTTGCCTGCTGGGGGGAGACTAGCAGGAAACGTAGGAGAGAAGAGCTGATCGAGATTGGGGAGGGAGTCTCGGTTTTAACGTAACACACACACGCAGATTCAATTACACGGCTGAAAAACAGCTTCAAGGTACAGATTGTCTTCTCCAACCAGCTATGGACGACTGCTCGGGGAGATTTGTTCTATTTCTGCTTAATTCAATTTGAGATAAGTCATGTTAGTGAAGTTCTCATTATGGCTTGATCATTCTGTTCCAAGCAGCACGTACAACTTTGTCAATGAAGTCTATTTGTGGCCTCCGGTCACCTCAGCGCCGCCGCCGCATATGTCTTTTTCCTCTAATTCCGCTGAACACGGCTGGTAGCTTTTTCACCTTGCGACAAGCGATCGTTTGCATCAGGCATCGGCTGGCCGTGCGCTATAATTGGCGCGGCTAAGAGCGCGTGCGTGCGCGCGTTGGATTAATGGGGATGGGGTTTGAGTGTATCTGGCTGCCGAACATTTCAAAGAGCAGGGATCACACATGCACACTGGAGCACTGGTTCACGTTCTCATATTCTCTTCTTACGGTGAGTAATGTAGCGCAGGAACAAGACTCCCACAAAGTACAGGCCATCACCGCAAACTTGATCGCTGCTGACCACACGGTGGTAGACCCATGCGTACATATAATCAATACAACAATCAGCAGCACAAGACGTACAATCTTGTGTATGCAGATCGTCAGTTTACTGTGGAGATGAAACCTGGGTAAGATGTGATCTCTCAAGCTCACATCTGGCCAAAGCATGTACATGTCGACATCGATACGATCCCTTTCTTCTACACCTCCATCATCTGTTGTGCTCTACATATACTGTATCTAAAAGTGTTTAATTTATACAGGTCTCTAACATTATACTGCAATCACTAATGTGATCATTTTGAGTTATATAAAATGCATTTCCGAATCATAAAACATATTCGAGTGAATAGGAGAGTCACTCCGCTTTCATCTGTTCTCGACAGGGCCGAGATCTCACTGAGAAGAAGTGCTGACTACAGTGCTAGGCCACCTCTATTTATCCAAGTGGCTTGTGTGTAGCAGGAAGACCGAGTCTCGTGCCCCTATTAATAATAAAACATTGACATTCGTCTTCTCCAGAGTTAGTCATCAGTGCAGTAAATTGCTGCAGACATCAATCTCTCTCTCTCTCTCTCTCTCTCTCTCTCTCTCTAAATCCCCCTCTTTCTTATTCATACACACATGCTTTGCGAGGGAGTAATGGAAATTATTAAAGGATGTGGACACATTTGTTTTGTTGCTTGAATATACTTCCAGTGCTTTTGATTTCGTACTTATAAATCCAAACAATGAAGGATATATTCATGAATGCAAACTAATGCATGTATAAAGCCGCATTTTATATTATTAGCAGTGTCTCGATATACTCCGATCAGCGAAAACATTATCACATTCACATCGATTATCAATGATGGACCAGTAAACTGGCGACGGCATCATGGGCACCCAAGGCACAGCCATGCCCGCGGGGACCAGAGGCCACTCCGTCTGGACTGATCCCACAGAAAAGCCAACGCAGCACAAATCGCTGAAACAAAGTCAATGCTTGCAATGACCGGAGGCCTCAGAAGAGCCAGTGCACCACAATTCACAGCACATGGGGCCCAGCAGGCAACAAACCCCATGGCTGCCAACTTGGCCTCCAAATTCCCAGATCCCAATCCAATTGATCTATCCATCCAAGGGATGCACCAACAAACCAGACCAGTCCACAGAGGTCCCATTTCACTACCCACAGCACCGAAAGGATCCGCTGCCAGCGTTTGGAGTCATGGCCCCAGGTGCTGGAGCTGCCCAGAGGATCCTGCACAATATTAGACGGAATGGTTTGCGTTGTAATGTTCTACCTAATCGTTGTAGAAATCGTGTACCTACAGTAGCACGATTTTACAACACACTCAGATTTGTGATATAAGAAAGAACGAAGAGAACCTGGCAGTCACTTAAAGCGAGTTGCAGAGAGTCCCAAGAGCAGCAGACACAACAGTCGCACAGCCATTTTTAACACATTACTAAGTCATTTTTATTTCATTTCATTACTACCATATGGGAACTATTGCACTCGAGCCTTTGGACAAAAATCAGAACTCTCTTACAACAAAGGACAAAACAAAGTAGATCTGACTGACACTAATTCAGTTTGTTAGAGTTGGAGAACAAAGGACGGAACATATCATCCCCGAACTAGTACTGTACACGCACAATGAGGATCTGCACGGTACAGGGGTGGGAGCATCCGGATATGGGGCAGTTTCTGTGCGAATGGGACTGAGGCGTCACATGTCATTGAAGGAAGCATGAATGGAGCAAGGAAGTGGAACATACTAGAGGGGAACGTCATTGGCCAAGAAACTAAATCTGGGAAGATAAAGTTTCAACAGGACAAAGACCCCAAGCATTCATCCAAAACAGCCAGGACCGGTTTCTATAAATGTAAGCGAAGGCCTTGCACAGCCTAGCTAATCCCCTGACATGCATAAAAAATTCATGGAGGATTTTACAATTGAGAGTCCATCCGATGGACCCCTGTGTCCCTGGGGAACTGAACAATTTGACACAAGGAATGAGCCAAATGTTTTAGTCTTAAACATGGGTGAAGATGAAGACTCCAGTATGTAAAAATGTTTGTACAGTTTGTTTTTATAGGCTGAAGTGTGAGCCACGAATGCACTGCTGTCTGTTTTTTCCAGCTGATGTTCAAAGGTTTTGAGCTTTTCGAGCGCAGTCACACCTGCACAGCAGCGGCCAGCAGAAGTTTTAATATAACCGGAGTGCGGATCATTTTTGACTCACCCTCATACTTTATCGTTTTCCGTTCAAAACACAACAGCTGTAATAAGTACTTGTAAAGTGTGTCTACTTAAACTTGCTAAAACTGCTTTCTTTTTGCATTTATTTAAAAAAAAGATGCTGCTGCTCTTTTTTTTTTTTTTTTTTTTTAAACTAGCAAACGTTGCATCATTTCATTTCCAGTCCCTCACCTATGCTCCCTCACCACCCCCATCCCATATGTGCTTTATGTAGCAGCGGTATAAAACAAGCACGGCTAAACTTGCTAGACGAATGCTTAATTAGAGGCTGCGTACGTCCTGTACAAAGCGATAATGCCACAAAAGATGGGTTATTTGAGTTTATATTTGAGTTTAAATGTCAGAGTACGAGCCCACTGCGGCCAGTGTCTTGGGTGTGTGTGTGTGTGGTTGTGTGCGGGGTCTTTACCGTATTATGCACAGACCCCACTGGCTGTGATTTTGTTCTCGCCTAAGCCGAGCCCGTTAGAAATCACTGATCCACCACTCGGTCAGCGTTTGCCGGGACTCAGGACTTGTTTAAATATCAGTTCTATGTGGAATCAGTGTTTGCTGGGACGGTATGTACAAGTAGGTGATACTTAAGTCAGTACTTGCAGATGATGGACTCGACATTCACTTCATGCAAACATGTCAGTACTTTATGCATAAGCTGTTGTCCTGTCGAGTCCGATGTCGTTCCCCACTCACTCGTACTGTAGTTCTGCGTAACAGCACCCCCCGCTGGTGCATAACCCACACAGCAGCCCGGCACTCTCGGGGCCCTTCATCATTCCCTCCTTGCCCCAAGATCAACTTTTACTCTACATGAGCTATTTCACGCCCCCGAGTATTTGGCAGAGGAAGTAATTCAGGTCGCTGGTGTTTGGACAGGAGATAACCGTCAGCCGTCCGTTTGAAATGATCCGCCCGCAGCTGTTTTGGAGGCCGACGGAAAGGATTCACCACACCTCAGCTTTATGGAGCAAACGAAAGTGACATAAACAGACGGAGAAACATCATTTCCCAAGTAGTAACTCTGACCATCATAAACTACATTTTTCCGACAGGTAGAGCAGAAAGAAAGGACGGAGAGAGTTGGCTTTCTAAGAGCGAAAAAGTGTTTTTTCAGGTAGAAAGCATAAGGCATGAACTCATTGGAGTCCCGTCAATGGACATCTCTCTCTCTCTTCCTTCGCTCTTTAGGCTTGTTCTAATCTGCGAGCAGGGAGATGTGTCCGTTTCCAAAACCTGACCTACTTTCATGAACACACGATTCGTCTCACGCACAAAGAAAACAGCAACAGCATCTCATCTTCCCTGCACATGTGCATTCAAGTCGAATAATTATTTCCTCCTTATTGAACATTTTCTTTATATTCTCTCTTCATCAGTGCGAATTTCTAATAACGGAAATTCCTTGATCGTGCTTCTTTAATTATTCCCAGTGCCTGGTATTCGCCGCTTCCTGCAGTCCTTTGCCTCGGCTGCGTGTATCTTTAGACGTGGCTGTTGTGGAGTTGTTGGGGGGTTTTTTTGTGTGTGTGTGTTTCATGCTGAAACAACATGACCCATTTATTTCTCAGGGAAGTCTATACTTTCTCTGCATGCTCCTTATAAAGTGGCCTTGAGCTGCTTTTTTCGCCTGCAGTGAACTTGTTGTTTCAGCTCACAATGTTCTGCAAAAATCTCAACAGTCCTGTTGTTGTCATTGTTTTTGTGTTTTACATGGAAGATCATGGACACAAAGTCCTTTTCTCTCTCTCTCGCTCTCTCATGCACATAAATAGTGTGAGGCCGTCTGGAGAGTCACATTTTTAAAAGGAGGATGAAATGTTCTGAAACTACATGTAACATCAATTATTCTCTTTAAACATTAGTACACAGTATGCACATGTGTACTCGTTTCCGTGACTAAGACACGGTCCATCATCACGTGTTAGCTGACCGGCACAACACAAGACCTTTTTTTTTTTTTTTTTTATCTGTTCTCAAAAACCTTTTTAAATTCTTTCCATGTGCTTTTTTTTTTTTTTTTTTTTTACATCGCCATGTGCTTTGCTTTAGTCCGTTGTCTTCCTTGTCCTAATATTGGTCTATTACCTAATATGTTCACCTGTTCTGAGTTCCTGCTTTAACCGATTCCTATCATTCAGTTCTTTTCACTTGATGCAAAGTGAAATTGGTGAATAGATACTTTATTGATCCCAAAGGAAATTCCAGATATCCAGCAGCAATAGAGACTGTAACACAAAGGTTATACTGTAGATGTGATGGCACACTGTATTTTACCGTACATACTGTATAGTCAGGACTGTATACACACGCTGATGTGAGAACTGACCAGAAATAACTAGTGCAATGCTGAGAATCAAAAATAAAAATAAAAGATACCCTACCGCTCATAGCTTTGGGGTCACTTGCGGATTTCCTTGTTTTTGTTTACTGATTTATTTTCTACATTCTACGACGATACTGGGGATTTCAAAACTAGTAAACAACACATATGGCCTTAGGTAATTATGCAACAGCAACAACAACAAGAGTCAGTTGGACATCAGCTGTTCTGGAACAGTTCTTGCAAGAACAGTATTGTGTCAAGTGGATTTGCAAAACCCTTTAAGCGCCCTGATGAAACTGGCTCTCATGAAGACCTTCCCAGGAAATCAAGACCAAAACTTACAGCGGATACGTCTCCATATCAATTGTTTAAAGGAGGTTATTGCGTATTTTGGACGCCTTCAGCATTGTTTTACTGGGTAGAAAGAAAAGAAAAACCCAGGAACGACCATGGAGTTCGAAAGTGATCCCAAATGTTTAAGCGATAGGAGACGAGCCGAACGTCTCCGGGGACTAAGGATTACCCGAGTCTTGCTCTCCTATGGATCGTAACTATGATTATTAGATCATGAAAAGAATAAATCGAATAAATTTCGCTCCTTCGCCTTCTATACATCCGCCTACCGCGTCACACAGTTCAGTCTCCTCTTTGTAAGAGTTCCCTAATCGCAGGGAAATTTAGAGCTATAGGATGTGGGGAGCTCTTTGGAGAAGTGTGTAAGAAACGCTGAGCTGTGAAGCCTGTGGTTTTGCTGTTCGTATAGATACTGTGGGAAAGGAGGTCCTGAGAAATCACTAAACCTCAAAATCAACCACATCAAATGGGAAACATTTAGACTTTATATTGTGTTACGTACACCTGGCCTATTTTCTCGAGACCGCATCATGATGTCTGGCTCTCTCAGTGGGGTACGAGGCCATGTTCTTCCTGCCTCTGTTCGGTCTGGACGCAAGTGCCATGCTCTCATTGTTTTGGTACCAGTGTTTGTTATAAGCTGTTATAATCATCCATGTATTATGCCAGCAACAAATGTCTTTAATCCCATGTGGATTTGCTGAAATGGCACAAGGGGGTGCAGGGGAGGGGGAGGGGGTGGGCAAGTGCACTGCACCCGTTCCTGCTTCTATTATTACTATTTAATTAGACGTAAGGCATTATTTTATGTCTGCCAGCGTGCCAGTGCTTTCACCATCTCTCTCTCTTTTATCTCTCACTTGGTAGAGTATTGTAAACTTTCAACCCTGTGTTGTTTGTAGGAATAAAGCAGAACTTCTCTACAGAAAGAAAACAAGTTTTTCGCTTTTTGAAAAACTTCAATTTCATGCAGTAGATGTCAATTTCTCATAAAGGCATAGCCAGAAATGATTAAAAGATAAAGCGGTACGTGCCGTTTCATTAATTAACACATAGAAGACAAACTCGTTATGCAGTCATAGCAAAAGAATCGAATGTATTTGTAGGTGTAGAGTGATGAAACGAGTGCAGTGGTGTACAGTAGGAGACAGAGATGCAGAAGGTTTTTTGATTGAGTGACTATGGTGTTGTAAATTGCATTCTGGGGTGATCCTGATTACAAAGCCCCTGTAGGAGACCAGGAGGTGAGAGCTCATGATTAGCGCTTTATTTCATGTGTCCAGGTTGACTTGTAGCCTTATAGTCATCTGCTCTGGCACTTGCACCGGTAACTACAGTAGTAGATCCATCAACCACAAATAAGCTTGGGTTATCTGGACAGATGCATAAGCTCTGGCGGCCGCCAACCAGTCACAGCAAATAACCATCGGTCGAATAACTTATTTAGGGAAATCCAGACCTCCAGGTGATCACTGATATCCTAACGTACAGGAAACAGTCGATTGGCTCCCTGTAGACCTTTCCATCGCACCTCTTAGTTATGCAAATGACATGTCCGATATGAGATGATCAGTCGCATATCTATCAACATGTCAGCAGTTTGTTGAACAGTTGTCTACAGTACAGTATGTACTTCCATAGATCTCGAAGTTAGATTACAGTGTCACGATGTTACAAGTGACTGTTTTACTTTCAACACTCAAGGAAATTTGTACGTAGTACTACTGTACGAGCAAAAGTGATGAGAGTCCATGTTCAGCTCTTTGCTTACAGTATATAGATAGATATATAAAATACTGTCCTTAAAATGAGCAGTGTCTTTTTATTTTTATTTCTTTTTTTTTTATTAGATTAGGATCTAATAAAAACCTGAAATGGGTAATATAATTAATTAACGGTTGCATTAATATATTTACCGATGGCCTAAAATACTCTTCCATTCCATTTGAAGTGCGTTTCAAAGCATGTACACTACCAGTCAAAAGTTTGGACACACCATCTAATTCTGCGGTTGGATTCTGCGTCTTTCTTTCTTTCTTCTGCATCCAAAGTATGCCGTGACCTAAATGAGCTTCTCCGCTGCAGCAGAGGTCAGTTTTGGTCTGGCGTTCCTGGGAAGGTCTTCATGAGAGCCGGTTTCATCTTGGTGCTTGAAGTTTTTTAAATGCACTTACATAATCCTGTTCTTGCAAGGACAATTCCAGAACAGCTGACGTCTTAAAAGAAACAACTGACTGTTGTTATTGATATCTAATTTTATCTGTGTCATTTCATACTTTTGAAATATGCAGAAATGCAGAAAAATAAATCCAAATTTGTGCCCAAACTATTGACTGGTACTGAACAGATTAGTGGTTTCAGCCCAAACATTCGAGTCTCACTGTGGCACAAGACTTCATTCGGCTCTTCACTTTAGGCAAGATGAGAATCACACAACATTAATACGCACGTTTGTTTTCTGCCCCATGTGCGTACTGTAGCTCTCATGTTACTTCCGAATACCTCTTCAGTCTGTAGTTATGTCTTGGGTAATCCGTGAATGCTGTGCTTTACAGTATTTGCAGAAACCTATCATTTACCTTTCCTAAACAAACACGTTCTCTTTTAACGTCAGCGCCTGCAATTACCACAAAAATGAAATGACCCATGAACAATTAAGTTCAGTTAAGTTCAGTTCAGCCCTTATATGTCACACGTATATTACTGCAGAGTGACGTTCTTTACTCTTTGCATATCCCAGCTTCTTGTTAGTAGGCAGAGGTCAGCCATTATTACAGCGCCCCTGAAGCTGACGGGGTCAAGGGCCTTGTGCAGGGGCCCAACAGTGGCAATCTGTTGGAGGTGGAGCTTAAACTGCCGACCTTCCGACCAGTAACTGGGAGCATTGACACACTGCTCCAAACTGTAATCGTCTGCCCGTCTGGGAGTCTCGCACATTAATAAAAATGAGAATTTAAAGTGCTTTGCAAGGGAGAGATGCATCTACTTCAGTGTAGTTCTGTCTAGGTTTATTTGAATCACATTGACGAGCATGGTGCCATACCCTACCGCAAAATAAATGATCAGAAGATTTCCTGCTTATTTTCAGCCCATGATATTTATTTGAAGTCAGTAAAGTCGGTTTTAGGTTATAAAGTCAATCTGATGATTAGTTGAGAAATGGAACTTAATGTATCAGCATGTAATTGGATACGGGACATTTGTCCAATCCACATGAACAAGAGCATGTCTATAAGAGGAAAGAGACGAGTCTTGCCGCAGCTCTGCATGGATCGAGAGAGAGAGAGAGCAGAAAGAAAGTGTAAAAGGGGATTCATCGGTTTACCAAAGGGAGCATTCCGGCTTCTGTTCCAGGCCGATGGTGTTCCATGTGTTATTTTTGTAAACAGTACTCCCACTTTTATAGCCTCATCGAGCGAAAGGCTTCAGGGGAAAAGAATGATTACATTCAATTCTACACTGTTTATTCAAGTTTTGTTTTCCTTTATCATACACAGTACTGTGCAAAAATCTCAGCCCCCATATTACAGTATATGCTATAATCATTTTGTTATATATGTTTATCATGTCTGCATAATTATGTACAAAATCATTCAGTATTTTCATGTATAACTTAAAAATGTATAAATAAATACCATTACAATAGAATATTTGCATGGCTGTAAAGAAAGAAATATATACAGTAGTACAAGACAGACCAGTTTTCAGATGGAAACAAAAAACCTAATTACCAGAAGAACGTACAGCATATTCTCCAGCATGTCCAGTAAAACCTAACAGCTGTTTTACTTATAGTACTGTGCAAAAGTCTTGGGTACATTCAAAACTATTGTATAAGCAAACAATGATTTTGAAAACATTTGTGCATAAAAGAAACTTCCATAAAGAGCAGTAAAGAATAATAAAATAAACAGTCAGTATTTGGAGTGAAAACATTGGAGTTTTAGACACAGATTTGTGCAGTTTTATAAGAAAACAGCTGTTGGGTTTTACTGAGCTTGCTGGAGAATATGAGTTAATCTGGTAACTTTGTCACACTCGCTCCTTTACTGTAGAATCCATGACTGCGATGCTGACACGGTGTTCTGCAGCAGAGCTGGAGTGTATAGAATATTAGAATATTCAATTATTTGTCACATGTACTTTTTACAGCACAGCGAAATTTCTTCTTCGCGTATCCCAATTAGGAAACTGGGGTCAGAGCGCAGGGTCAGCCAGCTTACAGCGCCCCTGGAGCAGATAGGGT
>JAOTQY010000015.1:17120031-17136114 GCA_026413445.1 Dolichallabes microphthalmus
GGAGTACCCGGAGGAAACCCACCAAGCACGGGGAGAACATGCAAACTCCATGCACACAGAGACGGGAATCGAGCCTCATTATTTTTATATCATTAAATATTAAAAATTTAACCTAAACAATTTTCTGAATCGTAAACTTATAATCTAAAAATAGATTACATTACATAATCGAATAAATCACAGCTATAGTTTTTTTTTTATCGCATAGCTATTGTTTTTTTTCTGCCCTATTCTGTATAAACTGTAGAGATCAGCAGATCAGAAATATCGAAAAATAATTAAACTATGCCACCTGGCACCACAACCAAGTTGTTTACTACAAGTTAAAACATAAATAGGATATTATCGTTCAGAATAACAAGCCAACATGTCAGGTTCAGCGTCCCTACTTCAATCCTGATCTCAGGTTAGTTCTTGTGTCTATGGAGGTTCATTTGCAGGTTCTCTGGTTTCCTTCCACCTCCCAGAATCATGCACATGTAGGTGGACTGGCTACACAATGTTGCCACTATATCAGTAAATGAGTGTATACCTGTGTGTGCCCTATCCATGGTAAATCCCTGATTGAGTTAATGTTAAAGAAAACAATGAAAAGCCGCAACGCATTAAAAGCACAGTACTGTACAGTACGTGTAATATTTTTTTCCTTTCCAGTCATTAAATGGTGCATATACGAGGAACTTTCAAGTCAAACTGGGACTTGATGAAAATTCTAGTGAATAAAGACATTTAACCAGTTTGAATTGGTACGATGATGAGATTCTTAGCCACAGTAAAATATTTAATGGTGCAAACATTTTAAAGAAGGCCGTATATCTGTGAATGACGATTATATCCAAGGTGGCTTGGAGCCCACTGCAGTCTGGATAACCGCATTGTGTCTAGGTGTTCATATTAAAGTGTATGGTGAATGAATCTGCATTCAGTTTTAAATGTGAAGTGGTAATGACCTGTACCGGAAAGTTTTTTTGTGTTTTTTTTTCTTTATTTTTCCATTAAATATGAATCCACCACTACAAACTCTGATCAGTGTGTTAAATATTTAAAAATGAATAAATTAATACTTTCTATGCATGTTAATGTACCTGGTCTTTACTTCATATCACAATTTCTGTATCTCTTCCGGTTACACCCGCATGAAAGTTGCAACCTCCAGCTCATGTGACTTGTTTGTTATGGCTTTCTGGATCCCAGTCTCAATGCACACCTCTAACCTCAACACCTCTAATCTCTAGAACACATTATCAGTTTGTATTGAATAGCTTGATATTAGGTAAATGCATACAGCCATTGTTTTTCCATTTCTAAGCCAACCTGGTGTGACCCTTTCATATTTTGTGGTTCAGGGCAATAAATCATTTGTATAGCTGTGGGCCATTGAATGTTTCATTTAATGATTGACTCATTTGAAGGTAGAGATTAATAATGAAGATGGCATGCATAGTTTTATAGGGAGCGGTTCTGTGTGTGTGTGTGTGTGTGTGTGTGTGAGTGTGAGTGGGAGAGAATGGGAGAGAGGGTGAGGGGAGTTTGAGAATGACTGTTTGTGTCATCATGGCCTACAAAGGGATGGGTGATCATGAATCATTTTCCGGTATTTTGGGGAGGAGAATAAAAAAAGTTTGAGAAGGTATGCTCTTGCTCCTTGTCTTCTTTTTTTATTTCTTTATGAGGTTTTGTCAAAGCATGATAAGCTCTTCTCATGACTCACAGAGACAGTCCTACTCCTGAGTGACTTCACAGAACAAAAGAAATAATATAGTGCTACAGTTCATAATGTTATTTGTTTACTGCAAAGAGCTGTGGTTGAGTTGGGGTTGCAGCTCCATCGTTCCCCAGTCATCGTGTGGCTTTTGTTTTCTAACTGAAGGCTTTGCTACAAATCTTTCATGGCCCTAGAACCATTTTGATAAGCTGGAGAAAGAGCTCATTGTGGTTTTGTGTGAGCTCTGTTGTTTAAAAAAAGAAAAAACATTTCTGTGCCAGTGTGAGGTAGAAAGAGTCAAGTATGGCTAAGCTGCAGGACTTGGAGATGTGTTTTTAAAAAGTGCTTTCTTCTCCAGCTGTCTAGACGTGGTAATTACTCATTTACACTGCTCGAATCACTCATGTCTTCTTTATTCCTGCCGAGGACATCTTGTTGTGATGATTTCGAACTGTGTTTGCAAAATTCAGCGAAATGCTTTAGGAAAAAAAAGATGTTTGTATTAATTTTTATTCTGGTTTTTAAATTCAGATGAATGAGTGCTTCTGCAAAATACTTCTGAGCTCAATCCTGTAGTTAACTCTAACAAGCAACATCAGGCCTGCTGTATTTCTTTCTTATTAACATGCAGGTTAGATCTTTGATATGGTTCAGTTGTGTAAACAGGAAATACTTTTTTAATGTGACTAAACTTTGTGTAAACTGTTAAATCATAATGGTGTAAAAAACACAAAAAAGAGATAACAAAAAATTGTACTGTGGATTGCAGTGCGGTAACTTGTGTTAACATGGGAAAGAAGATCCTGGCTCAGCTTCACTTATTAGCAATAAGACTAATCATGACTGACACTCCCTTAAATAAAAGATCTGAATGGTGGCACCACCTTTAACCTAAAAATTCAACCTTTGCCAAGCTTTCTTATTTGAGCATAGGGATTGTATAGGGCGTATCCAAGAACTGCCTTTATTTGATTAGCTACTTTTCAAATGTCAAATGCAATTTTTCCTTTTTAAAAGTGTGGTATTATTGTCATTAAAAGCTTAATGAGAAATTCTTGAGAAAAGTTTCGTTTTAGTCGCAGACTTTGTATTGTTATATTCTAGGAAAAGGTTTGGTTCTAGCAGAGGTGCTCAACTTTTGCGCCTTAACTGTTACAGAGTTTAACAACCTCCTCAGGACAGGTTAATATTTAATAATAATTACTATTATTATAATTATAAAATTAACAACAACAATTAATAATAATATTACAACTATTTAAACATCAGCTTCGTTCCTAGTATAATATCACCATAATATTTTGGTTGTGCATTGAAGCCATAGAGGTTTGAGGTCTGAAGTTACACTCAGAACACAATTCTACTAAAATTTTCATTTACTTGAAATAATTATTAATTGCATGGCTTATTTCTGAGGTAATAAGATAATGGTGGGTTGTGAGTTTTCCAATACTCTAACAAAAATGTTGACGTAATCACAGACCCATTTGATGTTCTTCATGAATCCTGGAGCTGAGTTTGAGAACCAAAGGGTTTCAGCCTTCGGTATAAATTTATTCTCATATTTAATGATCCCTAACTGTACTTTTTCTCATGGGAATATATTGTACCTAAAACATAATTTAAGGTCTTTAATTGAACTTGAGCAAGATGCATTTTCTGAGGTAAAAGATATTAAAGGAAAAAAGATAAACCTTTGATTAGACCAAAACCACACCTGTAAATCACTATGGATAAAGCTGTCTGGTAAATGATGTAAATTTAAATGTACCAGTGCAGACCCTGAACTCATGTTGAAGTGATTACTTCACATTCTGAGGTAATCAAGATGTCAAAAAACATGAGTTGTTCAGCCAGTGACTATGTTGTTGGTGCTTCGGCTGCTCCGGTCAAGGGGTCACCACAGCGGTCCATCCGATCCACACACAACTTGGCACAGGTTTTACGACGGATGCGCTTTCTGATCCAACCCCTCCCATTTTATCCAGGCTTGCGACCGGCACTGCATTCAGTGGCTGGTGTTTGGTCGTTGGGTAGGAACTGAGTCCAGACCTTCTGGAGGCCTCCCTTTTTAAACCTTAAAAATTAATCTGAAATGAATTGATAAAAACTTCGAACAAAGCAAGTCACATTAGTTAGATTGTGTATTGAGCACTTTTGATTCGTTTGAAATGGGTTTGTCTAGTTTTGACTTGGATGCAGGAGTCGTTCCCTGTGTTACCAGCAGAGGGGGATGTTTCACACATTTCCATCTGTTCCATCTTTTTTTTCTCACCCAGCTGCTGCTGACCACCAGTCCCCCTTTACTGTACGTACATTTATACTGTCGCAGATTTGATGTCCACAGCTGCTTTACCGGTCTGTGGCATTGTCACGATTTTTGAGAACTCTCCTAGCCACACAGTTAATCTTTACTGTATGACACAAAATGTGAAGGTGGAGCAACAAAAGCGAAGCACAATCCCACAATGTTGAATGGATCGACTTCCTGATTGGGAATGGCAGGGATTAACCGTTGTTGTGTTTGGATTTGTTAAGCACTTCTTTTCAGCAAGCAGCTGCTTGTTGTACATTTCACAGAGCTAAAGTACATCTGTATTGTGCACAGGGGTCAATGTGCTAGCAAAGGTTACACTGGAAGTTTGGAGGAAAGTTCAAGTTTCATGTACAGTATATATCAAAACAGAATCCCTGATATATTCTTTACGAAGTGCAATAATGAGATTTTTCGGAATGTTACATATGAGCGCCGTTCAGGTAGAACTGAGGCATGCAAGAAAACATCTCGTGTATAAAGGCGTAAAACCAATTGACATTTAAAGAAGATTTCAAGCTCAGAGACTGTTAGCCGCAGTGAAACATGTGAATGGTGCAAAGGCCTTTACATCCGTGAATGATGACCCCAGCTGATGTTGGAATAACTCCTTGTAACGTCTTGTAATGTGCAAGTTTTGTTTGTAAATGATTGTGTGTACACTTCCAAGCAGAGATGTGTCTTCTGCAAGTTGACGACATGTAATCTGTCAATTTCCGAAAATCAGGCTACTTGCTGAATGTTTACGGCTCTGAGTTCTGAGTTCGCTACAAGCCATTTTCACACGTTTGGGCCACTTGAGTTCCTGGGAGGCCAGTGTTTCAGAAATTAAGCAGGCAGTCCGATCAGGTTGCTGGCTTCCTGAGAAAATGGTTTACCTTGATGGAATCCAAGCACTAGTGAAATGCTGGCATAAGTACATTAGTGTAGCAGGGGATTATATAGAGAAATAATGGTGTTTTTTACACTCAGACCTGTGTTCTCTTATTCTGCACGATCGAAAGCCCCAGTTCAACCTGAACGCCCCTCGTATTATGAAAATGGCGAATGAAATTTGATGACGTATGAAATGTCTCTCTCTCTCTCCTACTTTTTCTATATGTTTCTCTAATAACGGTTTGGATTCATTTGTGCGAGTGCATGCCCTCCCCCTGCATCATGTGTGTTATGCAGCTGTTATACTCCATTCTAACATTCTTCCTCTCCTCTAAGATGTCCTCTTGCTGCTTTTCCACACGTGCAGACGGTGGTGCTGGGTCGCCTCCTCGTGTTTGGCGCGCTGTAGTAGGCCGAGGTGTAAGCCGGATCCGAGTTGAGCAATCAGGGGGATTTGTGTTCGTGGCTGTGCGAGCCACTTGCCATGACAGCTGGAGCGGGCCGCTGATATTTATCTAATGTGTTGACTTACTGGTCCTCGTCCTCACAGAGTGCACTCAACCGCTGCAGGAATTCGCAGACGCTGTCGTGAAGCTCAGTTAAAAATACGCCGGGGTATGTGGGCCCCTGTCTGTGTGTGGGTGTCTGCTGGAGGGAGGGCAAAAAGATGAGCATTACTTGTGTTTTATGGCAGGAATATTTACATTTTGTCGTCCGAAATATGTTTTTTAGGAAGCATGCTGTGCATGCGGGGCGTCCTCTGCAAACTCATAATTCATCCACATACTGTACAGTTAACAGTGTGTTTTTTTCCTCTTTCTTTTTTTTCCATCCATCCCGCCAACTTCTCCTTTTGTCTCGGTTAAGCTTTTAGAATAATGGTATAGGGGAGTCAGATCCAGAGTGTGTGTGTGTGTGTGTGTGTGCGTGTGTGTGTGTAGTGATCAGTGAAAGCTCAGCTTTGTACCATCAACAGTGAGTGAGTAAGCACTGGCGACTGCAGCCCAGCCCTCTCTTGCTTGTCTCAACTAGCCCTATTCTGATAGCTTACCTGTAATCATCTGGAGATCTCTCTCTCTCTCTCTCTCTCTCTCTCTCTCTCTCTACACACACACACCTCCCTCTCAAACACACACCAGAATGACATGCGGTTCAGCACAGATTACACTAGACAAACACGTTTCTACCACTTACTCGGTTCTGCATGATCTTACAGCATGACACATACAAACACACATGCACACACACATACACTCATAATACGTCTACGTTTCTCACATGAGCGTGCACAAAAAACAAACCTTGGCACCGGAAACACGTTTTCCCCCCCATCAGGATACACCCTTGTGTCGAATGTACACTTATTGTTTAGGGCCCTTTCTGCAGGTACGGCCTTTGTGCCTCACCTTTTCTTCATTTCTCACAACCGAGCTCATCAGGGTGGAGTCTCACACACACATTGTCAGCACTCTGAAAGCATAGTGTAAACAACAAAACTGCTGCTGTTGATATGAGGTTGTGTTTGTGTGCACGTGCGTTTGTGTGTTTGTGTTTGTGTGTGTGTGTGTGTGTCTAGCCCTGGGCCATGTGTTTATTTTAGCAGAAAATGCTCCCCCTTAAGGTGTGTTCGAAATGGTGTTGCTTTGGTCAGGCTGTGGCACACTGCACAAATGTCACCCATGCACATACACATGGTGCATGCAGATCTCCTCCCAACGCAAACACACTCTCGCTGCATTTGGAAAAGCGAATCCGTCTTCATGCGTGTCTCTAAGTCCTGATTCATCGGCCGGCGCAACGCCGCTTTCTGTGTACACTCAAAACAAAAGGGCTCGTGAATCAGCGAAGGGGAGATAAACTAATGAACCGATCTGTTGTTAACCATAAGAGCAAACATTTTACTGTAGCTCAGAGGTGAGTCAGATGATTCTGTGGCTTTTAGGTTAAGTCTCTTACAGATGTAATATCAGTGTGGGTGCTGTTTTTTTTTTTTTTTTTTTTTTTTGCTCGGTCTCGCTCTTAAGTCTCTGGTGGATTCTTGAGAAGTTGAGAACACTCCAGGAAGTTAATCTTTGATAGTAAAACAATACAAACAACTCTTTTTTAAATTTATTTTACATATATGTAAGTAGCAAGTAGCTTACCATCCTGAAAGTATTAAAGGGCATTGTTTTAATATGCACATTTTTGTGTACTGGTATTTCAAATTTAAAGCACTTTTCATTTTTAGAACTAGAGCTAGAAAGTAAAGCAAAACGTTACACGTCAAATAAATCAAATAACTGATTGCTGTCGCATAGTGGTTATCATTGCGGCCCCGCACCTCCAGGGTTCGAGTCACAGTTTCAGGTCTTCATGAATATTCTCCCACTACTTGGTGGGTTTTATCCTATTACTCTGGTTTCCAAAGGTTGGTTGGCGTTTCCAAATTCCAAATCCAAAAAGTGTGTGTCTGTTTGTAATTGTGCCCCGGCGATGGATAGGCGCATTGTCCAGGGTGTACCCCACCTGGTGGTACGGGTCACCCGTATAAGTAAGTGATTAGTGGTTTTTGCTTTGGAGTTTTCTCAAGTAACTAGTAACTACAGAATTATTTTCCTACATTCAATAACAATACTGGAGATTTCCAAGCTATTTAATAACACATATGGCATAAGATCATTAAGTAACAACAACAACAACAGTTAGTTGTTATTTTAAGACATGAAGCTCAGCTGCTCTTGAATAGTTCTTGCAAGAACAGTATTATCAAGTATATTTGTAAAACCCTTTAAGCACCATGATGAAACTGACTCTCATGAAGACCTTTCCAGGAAAGCAAGACGAAAACTTATCTCTGCTGCAGAGGAGAAGTTCATTTAGAGAGTTACCTGATCAAAAATCACCAATTAACAAACAGCACCTCGGATTAGAGCCGTTATGAAGGCTTTACAGATCATGAGTATCACACATCTAATATCAACTGTTCAAAGGAGATTACTGTATATTTTGGATGCCTTCACAAAGACCATGGAGTTAGAAAGTGTGTCCAAACTAATAATTTTATTACATTGTCTCGGGCTGCATCATTAGTACAGTTGGAGAGAGTGTGTCGGCTTCCTGCAGAATATTTATGTGTCACAGTAGTAAGTGTGTGTGTTGTGGCTTAAGCAGTTTGACAGTGAAAGCTGAGATTGATGTGGTACTTAGGTCTTACATTCATCTGAGAACAGACCCAGAGTGGAGAAAGGGCAAAAACAGTGTGACAGTGAGAGGAAGGAGACAGAAGAAGAGAGATGGTTAGAGAGGAGAAGATGATACAGCCCTGTAGCCAAATGTGTCCATCGATCTGCTTTGAAAAAAAAAAAACAAGCTCCTTTCACTGAAGGCTCCCGCGGCCACTCCTGAGCGCTCTGTGCTGTTAACGCTGCTCTGTTTAGCTGAAGCCGAAGGCCACATCAGTTTCCTGAAAAACACAGCAGAGGTGCAATTCTTCACGCTAGAAGGGGTGTGAGAGGTGGGAGGACAACTCTGACTGATTCACTTTCATTTTGAGAAGAATAACTTGGAAAAAAAGGTTTTATTTGCATACAACTTTCTTTTTTTCCTACCGTCATATGCAAGTCGAGACTCCTCCAGTGAGAATCAATCATGACTTCACACAAATTCAGGAGAATGTTAATGTGTTCTGGAGAAGCTGGCTGCTAATTATTGGTTGGTTCAGCCAAAAATTAATCACAGTGCAAGGCTTAAACAACACTTTTTATTGACTTTAGAATGAGGCTTTGCTTCAAGCAAGTGACAACAGCATACAAACGTACAGAACAGGATCCATACATGCTGTATTAGGGATACACAGGATGTTAAACAGACAAAATCCAATACAAACTAAATACTACATGTGCACAATATGTGCATAGATCCTTACACAATAACAGCTGTGAATGACTATAGAATTGGCACAAAAACATCCTGTAAGTGTACCGTAAGTTTTCTCTCTCTCTCTCTCTCTTTTAAGAAAGGTCTATGGAGATCTTCTTGGTGCTGTAATAAAATCCAATAGTCATATTAATGTACTGTATTTACCCAACGATATTTTTAGGTCTGTAGTAAATCTTTTACTTCAGTCAACAATACAACATCTTTCTGTTTTTGTCTTCGGCTGCATCCTTGAATTTGTTCACCTGTGTCTAGCTCTCTTTCTGTCTTTTCTGTTTTCTTTGCAACACAATGAGCATATCACTTTCAGTTTTTAGCTTTGTTTCCCCTTGGCTTTGTTATCCTGTTTTCAGTGTTGTCATTTATACTTCCTGGTTTTACTTTTGTTTGTTATTCTGGTTGCTGATTATAGTTTTAAATTTTTTTTATTTACCTAATGAAAACGCAGTAAGACTGTGCCATTAGAGACATTAAAAATAGTAGAATGATAAGGGACCTCCCGGTACAATATTTTCACAATGCCTAGTAAACGATTTGATTTGTATCGAGATTCTGTAAATATCCCAATTTTATAAATATCCCAATTTTTAATTTTTTTCAGATTTTACTTTAAAAAAACTAAAAAACATCCTACCACCTCCCATGCAAACATATACAAATTAAAATTTTATATTTAAAAAAATCTATTTTTGAGTCAGTGCCACACAAAGAATCATGGTGCATAACTGAATCGATATTTCCGCCATCTTTATACATACATCTATGTAATGAATCTTCATACATACGTCCTTTTTAAGCAATTACAACAACCAAATCTGGTGCACTGGAGCAAATTCTTATCCTGAAAATGCAAACATCGAAGATAATACAACAACTTTGATTTCAAATGCATTAGCATGTCAGATAAGTGGCGTAAACTATCACGGAGTGCATCCTACAGCCATGTACGGAAATCAGTGCCTCCCCAACCATGATTGATGGGCAACCTATAAGTAGAGCATTGTGAAAGATCTTAGTGAAGATGGAAGGGTGCCAAGATCATTTCAAAGCGTGAATGTGGAGCAGGTTTAAAGCGCAGTGTTTGCTGCCAGGCACACACTTGTCTTCTGGGGTTTCATCAGCCTGGAAAATAAAGACATGGCCCCTGGGCGTTTCATTAAAATCTATTTACTTAAAATGGCAAAAAGAAAAGAAGGGGGAGTGAAAGAAAATCTGATGAACACTGGGAATTGCCTTTAAGCTTAGTAAACATTAGATTGGCTCATGCATAAAGGAGGTGCCCTAAAGAGGAATGGTGCTGATTTTGGCAGTGAGTGAGCTTTGTTGGAGGAGAACAGAAAGGTTCGAGAGGTCAAGCTCACCTATTTGAAATCACAATTGCGTGAGAATTAATGAGCAGCTAATGTGATAATGCATTCCAAATTATGTGCACTTGGATAGTTTGCATTGTGCCTGCTGAACTGCTGTTTCTTAGTCCTTTTTTAAAACTATCATTTTAAATGTTTTACTGTTGGCAAAATTATAATGAAATTATAAATACTCAAACACTAGCTGCACAAATCTTGTGCAAGTCTTGTGGCTAGTCATACAGGAGCAAACTGACCCAAAAAACGTTAATGGGATAGTTCAGGTTTTTTCAAGTCTGTCTTAAATTAAAATTCAGGTGCATATAAGAACATTATCATAGGTCTCGCTTTTCCTGCTCTCCACACTGACTATACAGTTTGTCACCCAGAATGTACGTACAGTACAATGTACTGTAAGTAATCGGGGACAAATTCCACAACCCTCATTTTGTGAAAAAATGCATTCAAGTTCAGCTGAGACTCATATGAAGCTTCTGCAGTCCCAATGAGCTGATATCTTTCTAAGTTATAGTGTATTCAGTATAAAAATTTGTCTTATGCTAGCCAGACGTAGCAGCACGACTAGGTCCAGTGAAAGAAAAGAGTTAAGCTGAACTTTGGAACTAAACTACCTCTTAGTGGAGGTACAACTGCAGGAGCTACCCCACAGTTGAAGTCAAGCTAATTGATAAACAGTGGATGGCATGTCAAGGAGATGCTGCTTTACAATGCTAAGTGTTGCAGCGAAGTGCTAAAGGTAGAAATGCAGATAGTGGAACCCATTTGTTGGTAGAGGAATTGAAAAATATAATCACGAACTGGACTGAATAGAGAAACCAGTCAGTTTATGCATACTTATATGTACGCATTTAGAAAGTGAGGGTTGTATCGATATGTTCTGCTGCATCTACTAAGGGCACGGACGGTCATCCTAATAAGAAAAAAAATGGCTATAATGTTGCGTAAACTAGAAATAAATGACTAACTGATATCCTAAGCTTTAAAGTACAAGACAGATGAAGCTGTAACCATGGTCACAAGCTGTTAAACAGGTATCATGTTTGTGTAGAGGTGAGAAGAAAAAAAAGGAATGACAGCAACATTTATTGCTAATGTTGCATCATCCATCAATATCTCAAGCTGAGAACAAGGAGTTATAGACCCTTAATGGTTACACTGGGTGAAATCAAATTTTTTGATGTGTATTCATGTCTGTTCTGTTTCTGTTTTATTGTTTCAGGCGAGAGGGCGAGGGAGTTCGTGTGTTTTGGGACAAGCTCCGAGAGCCTTCATTAGCATCACGTTGGAACCCTTTTGCTACGGACTTCCCCTACACTACACTGACCTACCACCCAGTTCGAAATGCTAATGAGAAGCTATCCAAAATTTGTGAGGTGAGGAGACAACCTTTAACTTAAAGCTTTCTATTAACATCAGCTAACATCAGGGTCACAAAAGTACTTTACTCTGAGACTCTTTACTGTACATTGCAGTGTACATATACATGAGCGTGTGTATGAGTGCATGCATGGATTTATAGATAATTTATCTATAATTTATGGATACTAATCTCTGTAGATTCTCAACATTGAACTTAGAATTATCTTAATATTGTGAATTTCATTTAATGGCAATTTATAGCAAAGTATCAGACAATTTTAATAATATTTTAAAATATTATTATTGTTGATGTTGATGAAAGTGTTGATGATGATGTTGATGTCTTTACTAAGCAATTAAGCTCTTACAGTTGTGATTTTGAGTTCTCAAAATGACTTTTGTGAGATGTTTTTTGTTTGTTTGTTTGTTTTACAGTGGAGAAGTTAAAAAATGGAAATTAAAAAACATCAGTATCACCATTATTATTCATATGAATAATATAAACTGAAATCTGATGATATCATAACTTTAACCCAAGGATTCTCCGGCTGAAATATTGAGAAAAAAACAGTTTGACTCTAATAAATCGCAAAAAAATAAAATAAATAATAATAATCTACTGTACACAATGAAATTACAAGCCTAATATTTAAAATTGGATTATGTTTTTAAAACAAATCTGAAGGGACAGAAAAGATGTGAAAACCTGTGTTTAATATAAATAATATACTGTATATACATTATTGTGCGAAAGACAAAGTCCTTTGGGAATTTATATTACTCACTCATCATCTATACCTGTTGAATCCTGCATTCAGGGTTGCGGGGGGCCTGGAGACTATCCTAGGAGACTTGGGGGCACTAGGCGGGGTACATCCTGGACAGGATGCCAATTCATTGCAAGGCACACACACACTACGGGCAATTTGAGAACACCAATTAGCCTAATCTGCATGCATGTCTTTGGACTGTGAGAGGAAACGGAAGCATGGGTAGAATATGCAAATTATGCAATATGTACAATGAGGCAGGAATCGAACCCGGACCCTGGAGGTGCAAGGCAGCAGTGCTAACAACTGAGTCACAATGCCACCTGGAAATTATGTATGAAGTAAATATGGACGCCAAATAATTGCAGCAATTTATTTCTATTCCCTATCTAAACATTTCCTGTTCAGTGTTCACTCTCTATATTTTTTTATGCATCTAGTACCCTTGAGCATTCTTCAGTTTTGTCTTTTTGAGAAACTCCCTTCATAAAGCTGAAATCTTCCTTAGCATTAAGATAATACATCTTAAGACACAAGCCCCGCAGAGGTGATGCAGTTTTTAGCGGGTCGCGGTGGACGTGGGTGGAGTTGCAGTGTCCTTGAAGATCACATAACCACTCATTTAGAGAGGCAGGGTGTCAAAGGCTTTAGCCCCAATACCATTCCTCACATTCCACCACGCCCATGACGCTGAGCAGGAAGGAGAGAAAGAAGGAGGGAAATGAGTTTCTATATACCGTAATAAGGACTGTTTGACGGAGAGAAAGCATCAACCATCTGAAGCCAGCTGTGGCCTGATTTTCTCAAGTCATAGAACAATTATATAGTTGTATGTTAGGATAGAAACTCTTAAAATACATAAATTAAGGCTATTGTGATGAAAGGTAGCCAAGGACAAAGTGATTTGATTAAAGTTTCAGTTTATGACCATTGCTATGACGATTATCTAAAAGCTACTCATAGGAATATAGGATACAACAATGCAGAAGTTATAATGTGAAGATTTTTTGTTTGTTTGTTTGAGGTAGCATTTCAACAATTTCAAACAATTGTTTATATTGAACGCACACGTCTGATCTCTCATACAGTGAGACGCAAAGCTACCTCGAATACTAATAGACAGGAAACAATATCCTTATTACATTGAAGCCTCTTCCGGCGCCAAATAGTTTTCTCTAGGCGTGACACTTTTACTATTACTGTATATTGAGGACTTTGTTTCTTTTTGAGTCCCTTAATTTTAACGTCACAGTCTTATGGTTAAAGGACCTTCTTCGTATAAACGTACAGTACAAGGAGAGGACGGTATTTGTCTGTCAAAGATTCAGTCGAGAACATCTCATACAGTGTAACAAATAATGTTCAAAGATTGCAGATATTGCACCATGTAAAACAGGATTGACCTATTTATACCAGATGCAACATATGTGTGTGAATACCATCAAGACTAGATGCATCATGAGCGTGTTTTATATGATGTCATCGTTTTCAAGACACATGACCGATGACCTGTATTTTGTTCCGCTGAAATACACATGAGGAAGGCAAAATGCCTTATGGAAAATTTCCGTAAAAATTGTGTATGGGGCAATAGCAGACAACCTTGCCGAGTTCCAACAGAACTAGAAAAACAGCGAACTATCTCCCATGCCATAAAATCTAGTATGACTACAGTACAAGCCAAGGGGTAGGATTGCCCTGCCTGACAAGGCCACACAATTATAGGTATTTTCCCAATTTTTCATTGAGGAGCTGAGGCTGTGACTTGTGATAGAGACAAATTTATATGCTTAGCACAGAATGAGCAACGGGTTGTCTAGCAACAAGTAGACACCTGTTACTGTGAGGCAAATGCAAAGGTCCATTGGGCTGTGTGTCACCATTGGCATTCTTCAGCTCCAATCAAGCAGAGATTATTGGCAACAAAAAAAATATCTTCAACGCATCTACAGAATGATCAAGCACATGACATGGCATCGCTCTGACAAGCTGTGGAAACTAAGATGGTTTCTCAACTACCTCTCTCCTCAACTTCAGTCACTCCATGAGGTGAATGACCTTGTGCGAAGAGAAGATTTGCCTTGTCAGTATCTCCCTCTCAAACCAAGAAAGTGTAGGAGGGGATTTAGGAGAAGTATCTTGCTCGCTGGATCATCATGGGTCTCTCCAGATCTCATCTGTCCATTTCCATGGACAGTTTCTGATCGCGGTGGAGCGTTTCGAGGACGTGAAAAGCCAAGGACTGGATACCTGAGTTACTGTTCATGCTAAGGAAAAACTGCAATCAAGATTCCTTGTGCAAACCTGAAATCAACCTGGCTTGAAAGAACAACCTCGCTTTTTGTATTTTGAAGTCCACCAAGGCTGTCATGCTACTGTCTCATTACTGTGATCAAACTGATAATAATTTCCATGAAGTAAAGGAAGTGGTAGAACAACCAAACAGAGGTTATAGTACCGGCATGCCTTTACAAATATAAAATAATAAAAAAAACACTTGAAAGGTGAGGCATTGCTGGATTAGGTGGTATTGGTAGATATTGACAGGTCCAGCATCAAGAAATGACATGGTGGCGGAGGTGTTTCTTGGCTGTTGAATGCGTCTATTCATACAGTATGTTCCTGCAAGGAGTGCTGGACAGAGAATATTTTCTGCTGGAGGACCTGAGGGAGCCACATCTCTGCATGACTGTGTGAAATTGACTGAGTAGAAATATTTTCGCTTTTAACTACACATACAGTATATGTGTGTATGTGCACATGTACAAGTATGTATCCATGTGTGCGTCTCTGTGTGCATGGTGTTTGCATGCTCTTCCCATACTTGGTGGGTTTCCTTCGGGTGCTCTGGTTTCCTACCACAGTCCAATGATATGCAGGTTAGGCTAACTGGTGTGCCCAAATGTAGTGGTGTGTTAATGGTTGTCTGAGTGTGTGTATGTGTGTGCCCTGCGATAGCACCTCTCCAGGGCGTACCCTCCTGACATAGGCTCAAGGCCCCCTGCGACCCTGAATACGGGATAAAGTGGTGTACAGTATGTGAGGATGAGTGAGTGAGTGGGATTTAACCCTAGAACCTGGACATTGACGGAGTTACTACTCTAAAGCAGAATAAGTGGAAATATAAAAAGAAACTTCTCTTCTTTTGGCAACTATATAGTTATATGCAAAAGTCTTAGGCACATGCTGTACATTGCTATAGAACAAGAATGTCTTAAAAAAAGAAATATTTTCTTTTTAAAATATACTTGTCAAAAATACGTCATTAAGGCCACATGCACAGGCATTACTATACGAGGGAAGAGGAATCGATTCGGCACATGCGGGGCGCCTCCGTTTTAAACCAGCAGTCGAGCGCTCTCTCATCGTCTCAGGTAAGTTTTTTTTCTCACAGATTCGGACATGTTTAAGAGAAGTAAAATTACAGAGATGTTTTAACTATGGTAGGTAAGATTTTAGGAGTTTAAAACAATGGCAGGGAGCATGCGCCGAATTGATTCCTCTTCCCTCGGATAGTAATGCCTGTGCATGTGGCCTTGATGACGTATTTTTGACAGAGTAGTAACGCACAGCGTTCGTGGGCGTAATTTCGCAATTTGTCCATGAAACACAGGAGTTGTAAAAACGAGTTTTGTGTATGTAAACGGTCAGAGTCATATATTTCAGAGTTGTATTGTAACAAACACACAAAATCTCTTATCTGTAAGCTGTCGTGGCCGTAGATTTTGGAATCCAACTCAGACAAAAGACAGAATTACACACAAATCTTTTTTT
>JAOTQY010000015.1:17165127-17181592 GCA_026413445.1 Dolichallabes microphthalmus
TTGTGAAGCTGCTTTGAGACAATGACCATTGTTAAAAGCGCTATATAAATAAAATTGAATTGAATTGAATTGAATCTTAAAAGAGTGGAGTCCTCTCAGGAAGAATCGATGACTTTGACCCTTTTTGGACCCATAGTCTCTGTTCTCTATCCAATCCAGTTGGTCAACCAGCTGCAGCTGCAATATCAACTCCCACAAAGGAGTAGCAAAGTCCTCCATCAGGCTCTTGTACTCCCCCTCCTATCAATCCCTTATAAACCCTACGATGGCAATGTCATCAGAGGACTTCTGCATGTGGCATGACTCTGAGCTGTGCTTGAAGTCAGAGGTGTACAGGAAGGGGGAGCGTACAGTCACCATGAAGTTCTCCTGTGCTGCAGTCCTTCAACCTGTTATACTTTGGTCTCCTTATGAAGTAGTCTGTAATCCAAGTCAACAAATGCATGTCCTGTATATCAGTCAATGGGGGTCAGGGGTGGATGTGCTGGAGAAATCAGAGAACATGATCATTACAGCACCTTTCCACTTATCAAGATGAGAATAATACTGATATGGCAAGTATAGGATGGCAAAACCTACATCAACCTTCTCCTGGTATGCAAACTGCAGGGGATCCAGTGCATTGTAGGACTGAGGTCTGAGGATATGGAAAATCAGTTGCTCCAAGGTCTTCATCATGTCAGAAGTCAGTGGAACTGGCCTGAAATTATGAAGTCTTCTGGCCCAGCTCCTCTTACAGTACGTACTGGGCTTCATGGTGTTATAATGCAAAATTGTCTTGGGAGGCAAAAAGAGAAAACTGTAATATTGAGATGAATGGTAAATCTGCCATACATTTGTAGGTCAAACAGTAATGATTATTAAGCCATTAATGTGTTGTGTTCTGTGTGAGTGTGCAAGTCCTGGAGCAACTCTGGAAAGAACTGAAAATGGCTATGCACAGACGCTGCTAACCTAAACTGGTTGAGCTTGAACAATTCTGGCAAGAAGAATGGAAGGAACTTCAAAAAGAAAGGTGTGCCAAGCTCGATTCATAATTCACAAGAGGTCTTGAGACTGTCAACGCTGCCAGAAGTGCTTTAACCAGGTTAACCCACGTGATGGGTCTGAATCCTTATGTAACTGGGATATTTCAGTCTCTATTTTTTAATAAATCAACAAAACACTCCAAATACCTGATCTTACTTTAAGGAGTACTGTGTTAAGAATGAAAAGATTTGAAACCGTTTTAAGATTTGTGTGAAACATAACATAACTTTAAACGGATGCATTCATCCGGACTGTAAACTGATGCATACTAATACTTTTGTATATGTACTGTAGGTGTCATAAGGCAGCTTATTTGAATTGTATGACTTGAGTTATTCAGTTTGGTTCTTAGGTAGCAATGTGTTTTTTTAGTTCAACTAGTGTGTTATGATAAGTTCATTTCTGGGTAATAATATTGTTTTTTGATAGTGCTAGGGTGATTAAATTAGTTTTTATTGAATGTTCAAATTGAGAATTGCTGAGGATGCACAGAGGTGGGTTGGTGAATAGTTACACGCCAGGATTATGACAGCTTTTGAGTAATTTCTTTCCAGATGTGATAAACTTCTGTGCTTAACCAAAGGGCATGGGTGTGGTTCTTAAAAATATTTGAGTATGCATTTATCTCACAACTATTTCGAACTTCCCTTGCCTACATGGGATGCTTTTTGCACACACTGTCCTGTCCCCGAGCGCTTTCAAGGAGTGCAGCTCAGCAGTTTCCTGAACAGTCTCACCTTCTCACAGACTCACAGCTTGGTGTAGTAAATGACGGATTCAAATAGGAAATCACTTAGCATGTTTTTACATGTGGAATAATTAGTGTCTTCATGTGTGGGAACATTAGTGTCTTCACATGTGTCAGTAGTATTGAACAGGGGTGGACAAAGGACTGAGCAGTTATACTGAAGTGAAAGTAGATACTTTGGACAATCTAAAATATAAAACATATTTTGGGTTGTTTAACATCTTTTTTATTTACTACATATTTGTATATGTGTTGTTTCATAGTTTGGATATCATCAGTGTTAATGTACAATTTTGAAAATTCTAAGGAAAAGAAAAAAATTAAAAACTGATTAGAGACATTATGAAGGCTTTATGGAGCATAAGTAGCAGACATGTCTCAATATCAACTATTCAAAGGAGATTATTGCATATTTTGGATGTCTTCAGCACTGTTATGAGATGAAATTATATAATTACAAAATAAACAATGTTGATAGAAATCAGTATTTGTTGTGACCACTCTTTCCCACAAAAACAGAATTGTCATAAATTCTTCTATGCATACAGTTTTTGAATGAACTCAGGAGGTAGGTTGTTTCAAACATCTTGAGCAACTAACCACAGAACTTGTGTGGATGTAGGCTGTCCCAGATCCTCCTGTTTCTTTGTGTAATCCCTGAGAGACTCGATGATGTTAAGATCAGGCCTCTGTAGGGGCCAGATCATTACTTCCAGGACTCCTTGGTCTTCTCTACCCTGAAGATAGTTCTTAATGACATTGGCTGTATGTTTGGGGTTGTTGTATGGTCTGATTGGCCGAAAATGCAGAATGCATTTGTGGCCAATCAGACACCTCCCTGATGGTTTTACATAATGGAAAAATAGCTGCCTGTATTTCACACCATGAATCCTGGTCAAACCTCCAACTCCATTTACAGTAATTCAGACCCAGATTTGCAAGGAACGTCCACCATGCTTCACTGTTGCCTGCAGACACTGTAACATACTGATGTTCATCCCTTCAGCAAACAAACTGCCTCCTGCTACTGCAAAATTAAAAAATCTTGACTCATCACTCCAGAGTCCACCATTAGTCTACCTGCTGCCATTTTTTTGCGCATATCTGGGCCTCTTGGTCTTATTTCCACGTTGGAGGTATGGCCTTCATCCTGGCCTTCTCCAGACAGTAGATGGGTTGACCTGGGTTCTGCTGGTTTCCAGCAGTTCGATGCTGATGGTACTCATCTTTCAATGTCAAAGAGAATTAAGCATGATGTGGCTTTCATAATAAAGTTTCCTCGGCTGACCACCAGAGCTTCAACGGTGACCGTTTCTTTGTGCTTTTTCAAAATAGCTTGAACAGCACATGTTGAATCCCCAGTCTGCTTTAAAATTGTTGCCTTCGAGGAATATTGCAGATACAGAACAACTTGGTTGTATCTTGTTGCTGTGCCCATCATTTATGAAACTGTTTGCCACAACCTCACGTTAATACTAACTTAGTTAAATATAGCCAGTTACTGGAAACTTGCTTCATCTAGTGTTTTTTTTTTTATGTCAATTTCAGTGTAGTTTATGTCTTCTAGGAAGGTAAAGATGATGTCTGGTTTTACACAAGGCTCTGCTTAATCTCATATTTTACAAAGATTTTACAAATGAAGGATTGGATGCTAAACCAAAATGATTAAATGTTAATCTAAAATTATTGGTTGTTCAACTAAAATGATTTCATGTTTACTGAAATTACTGGATGGTTAACTGAAATTATTCAATGTCAAACTGAAATGATTGGGTGCTAAGCTGAAATGACTACCTGCTAAACTAAATTACTGGATTCTTAGCTGAGTCAATTCTACTGATTTGTGGTGTACAGTCATTGGCTCAGTGAGATAAGAAGAAAAGGCCTTTAAGATTTATAATGAATTCTCTGAAGGTCTGAACCATTAAGAACACATTTCCTTAAAAATGTGTCTAAGTAAGCGTTGTGTGCAAGCATTGGCTTTCGAAGAAGCTAATAAGTCTTGACCCTCACCAGGCCCAGGACTAGAGTTGGGTATCAGGGAAGTCTTTAGCAGCAGATTGAATGATCTCCTGTAGTCACTGACATGTGCCACTCTCCAATGAATGAACCGTGGCCTTGCACTTCCCCACAGCCTTTCCATTAGGACTCCTTTCAGGAACTGCATTTCCAAAATGAGGAGGTACAATTTGCAGATGTTAGTAGAGCTCTCTATCTATCTATCTATTCGAGTGTGAGCAATATGTGGTTCATGTTCATTGGGTAGCTTATATGAGGGTTGGATTAAAAATAACTCTGCTGCTTTAGCATGTGTGGCAAAGAGGAGGTAAAGTAGACGTTTGCAGATTGCTGCTGGTTGGTTACTTGTGGAGGGGATTTTTTCCCCACGTCACTTTCCTTCTGAATAGGCTATTAAAAAGACACAGCCGGTCTGCAGCCTGATCTCATTAGGTTGGCATACTATGCTGACATCATCAGGGTCTCAGAAGTGCATTGTGGATGGTGAGGCCCAGGAGAGAAGGGGGCGCTAGAGGGACCTTGCAGTTTCCAAAAAGTACAAAAGTCCTGCATGACAGCTCATGTTCCCTGGATACTCAGCATCTATTTATTATCTGTCCACCTCTGCGACCCTGTTCTTTAATTTAGCACTCTGATTCATCTGCGGATCATTTGCCTAAAAATGCAAAAACGCCTCTACGTTTACAGTCACTTGGCCACCGGCCACCAACGACAAGGCTGCGTTAATGCCTGCATTTATATATCTTTTAGGTCATCCTAATCCCAATAGTAACATAATTTTTGGAATATATGCACGATTAAAAGATTTTACATAAAAATAAAAATCCAATATTGCCTTTGTAGACATGAACACCAGTATGAACTTGTACATTACATCAAGTTGCCTGGGCTCTTTCCAATGAAGTGGTATAGAAATTCTGAATGTACACCCTGAATGTATGTCATCAGCATACATAAAGAGCCAGAGCTAAGCATTTCATCTTAGGCTTGAATCTTACTGACAGATCAGGAAGCCATGTTAGACAGTGAGGACCATTTTAGAAGACATGTTTTTTTTTCACTTGATCAGTTGAGAATGATGCTTTAGCAGCCAGGGTGATGCAATTGCAAATGCCTGGCCGACAGCTATACTGATCGTAAAAGGAAATTTCATGCAGCAAAGGGAAGCTGGAGTGAACATTTCAGCACAGTGCTTAGGCAGCCATCACTGGGGACATGGACCAGGAATGGAGTGGGTGGGGGGACAATATGGTGTGTGTGTGTGGGGGGGTTGTTGCTTAATATCAATATCCTAGCAACTGAGGGAGTACGGCACCTCTTGCAGTTGTTGTCAGTGATTGGTCACCACTCTGGCATTGGCCCCACCCCTCAGCTTAGGCTCTGTAGAAAGAATAAACCAAAATCAAAACATCCTCCACACTTGACTCACTCCTGTGCACTTGACCTTAACTGCACTTTACTTGTGATTAATGTTATTTTGTTTGTTTGTTTTTATTAATTACTTATATTTATCATATGTACATCTGACCTCTTTCTTCGCTTTGATCGATGTGCTTGTGCCACTTACTATTAGCTATTAAGACGCTCAGAGAAGACTACACTGTGGCAGTATGACGTCTCCCTATGCGGCCGTACAGTTCTGCCCAGAACACGCCTTTCAACGGTAAGACACGTCCTTCTATTCGTGGCCAGGTGCTAAGTCTGAGTCACCACGATTACTATGGAAATGTTGTCACGTGACCCAAAGTGTGACTGAATGTTTAGTCTTACTGGTTTCATGTAGTGACACAAGAAGATCATGTTGGTAATCGGTGTACAGAGTTGTTCAGAAGATCGAGTGGAATTTCACTCAGTTTTTCATGAGTATATTTAGAATTGCTGCAAATACAACTGCATTGGAATGCAACACCAATGGTTTGGTTCAATTTCTGTAAAAGTTTGCAATTAGTTATACTTGTCCAATTTAAGGCTGTGTAACAGTGTCTAGAGATGCAAACAGTCGGATCTAGCAGTCCAGCTGCTGCCAGGCTTGGATATTTATAGACACATGTTCTTATGGTAACAATGCAAGTGTATGGGAGTGTCCAGGGTTCTGGGCAGCCAGACAAGACACTTGAAACCTTGAGCCTCCTCGCTATTCACACACCACTTTACACTTTACTGCCGATTTAAACTGGGCTGATCTCACTGCCAGTTCTGCTGTATCACTGATGAATCAATGATATATCCATGTTAAACCTTGTGTTCAGTTCATGGGTCATTTTACCTTCAGGCAGCTGAGACACTAAAAATTATAATGTTTGAAATCAACCTTGAACACATCCATGTTTTTAGGGAAAGTAAAGACACACAAAAGCACTTCTCACGCCTAGGGATACACGCTCAGGTACGAGTACAGTGAATTTTAGCTATTCTTAGGTCATGTGTAATCTTAATATTTGCACTAGTGTTCAGGTTAAAAAAATAAATTAATTATAAACCAACTTTAAGTAAAATTGAAAAACAGCCCATTTTGAAGATCTGAATAGAAGCAAAAGGTTAACTGCTTAGTATGCATGTTTTTTTTTTCCTTCATTTTTTTTTGGAGGTATGAACTGAAAGAGTCCTGTGAGTTATGGTTATAAATAATGAATTGATTTTAAGTTTGTTTGCTATATTAATCCATCTTCTGGATACCATGAAGGAAAATGGGATGTTCAACAAAACGTCAAATGTTTGTAAAATTCATAAACCCTGGCTATAAGTGAAGATGCATTACAAACAATTGTATGTATTCTAACAAGACTATAATTAGGTTAGTACACTATTCTGAGGAGCATATCACCGACACGGGTGTATTTATGCTGTGTGCTCAGACTAATGAGAGTAACTGACCCTGATCACAGGTGAAGGAATTATTACTTTTGCCAGTCTATTAGAAATCAGTTGACCCATCTTCCTCCATATGGAAAAAGACCAATAGTTCTTCAGATCTCTTGTTTCTCTTGTTTCTGCTTTTTTTTCTTTTCTTTTTTTTTTTGCAACAGTAAACACGTTAAAAGTAGTCACATTTCTATAATATTTCTCATCATGAAATAATTATAAATATAAGAAAATGGGGCATTTTGAATAATTATAATGGTAATATAATTTCTGGACATGTATTGAGACCAAAAATGTAAAAAATAATTTTTAAAAAAGATTAGCAAAGAATGTTGATTCTTTGTAAGAATAAACGTTACAAGCAAAATTACAAACAACCATTTCAAACTTCAAACCATTTAAAATTAAAAAAATGCTTGGAAGTATTTTCCTAATAAAAACAATACAATTTATATAATAATGTTATTTGTAATAATTAGGTGCGTTAATGTTTAATACCATTCTGTTTGTCTGTTTAAAGTTGCCTAAAAAAATTCTAATATGTAAAATAGATATGTACAAAATACAAACATATAATAGAGATATCATTATAAGATTATAATAGAGATTTTTTTCTATTGCCATTTTTATTAGAATCGTTAATTTCTATTTGTTCTGTGTTAAAGCTGTGTTGAGAAATGATTCATCGGAAAATAACAGGCATGTGGAATGTGCTCTTACCTCATATGTGAAAAGTTTGACTTTTGTCTCATGCAAGAGTGACTTTCCCTGTTTGATTGGTTTGGAATAGTCAGTACTACTTTGGAGAAAAACTTGGATAAACACCATAAATCACAAAGAAAGCACTCCTGCAGAGTGAGTGTTAGTCGCTATTTGAAATCACTCAGCCTTTTTACTAGAATGAGGCACAATGAAAGCACGCGACAGAGAGAAGGAGAAACCTAGAGGGCCGCTCTTCTTTTGTTCGAGCCTTCATGTCTGTCCTGCAGCCGCTGGTTTGAGGGATGAGGGAGGGAGGGAGGGGACTGCTCTCTTTGAACACCGCGTGGCTTTTGATTAATGAAGTCACCGGAGAAGACCCTCTACACCTTTGCAGATCGTGGGGCTCTGTTTGTTTTGATTGCATCTTCATCGCTGGATGTACCCAACCTGCCAGGAGACAATGGGCAGCCCTGTTTAGCTCCGACCTTTAACCCTGTTCTGTCTGCAAGAGGCCCGGTCTGCATTTAAGTGGATGCAGCGCACCTTCCCCCTTAGGCTGAATACATAAGTCCTTCAGAAACCAGACACCCGGCTGCCCACAGAAACCAACCCACCCACCCCCAACACACACACATCAGATCCACTAAACATCAAACCCACCACACTCAGGAGCAGCGCAGAAAATGACCGCAACGAAAAATAGAGACGAGACCACTATTGTCTCCAAGGAGGGTTTCAGGCCTTTTTTTTTAAGTGGTAGCACAATTCAAATACAGGTGAAGCATGAAGTTTTACACAGCTCTGAGTGGATTTTCTCAAAGTATTTCTTAAACAAACTTTGATCCTTCGTCTTGGAAAGACAGGAGACGATAGCCTAAGCTGAGGATAATATGCAGTTTGGTACGCTGATGGATTTGGCTGCCATGCCTGTAATCACTGTACGTCACTGAATTGAAACAGGAATAGCTGACCCAGTGCACTAGCAGAGAACACTTGGTTGGACTGATTTATTAGATGCCAATGGCGATGCCAGATAGTCTGTCAGTGAGCTTCTGCACCAAACAACCCTTTTTTTGTGTTTCAACGTGACCTGTCGAATAGAACTGAAACAGCTATCTGCAGCACACTCACCATGGCACGCAATCTGACCATCAACCTCCATCATTTCTGCTCTTGTAAATCATCTAGCTTCAACACTTGGATGAAAAAGGTCTAGATGCTTTGACATGTAGGTTCTGTGCCTTTTTGTGGAACCATGAGGTCATTTTTTGGCTAGCACTCCTTGTCAACTTGTGTTTCTTGTGACGTCCCGGCGTTGTAGGGGGTAAAATGGGGCAACATGGTGCTTTAATACTTCCTCCCTGCTCCAGTATATAAATCCTCTTGGCTTTGATTAGAGCACTCTCTCAATTCAGGGCTGATAATGATGTCATGACAGTGGAGCTGTCAAATCTCTAGCAGTGAATCCGAAACATGCTCAGCACTATGTGTGATCTGAGAAAGTGGCCAGTCTGCACCTGCTGATATATATATATATATTCCTCATGCTCTCACTGCCCTAAAATGTTCATAATATCTCGTGTAATAGTATATAATGAGAGTGATGGACACCTAATCCCCACACCATATCATGCCGTTTAATAGTTATTGCATCCTGTGGCATATAAGTATAATGTAGAGTTCAGATCTGATTCTGGATCCATCTGGATGGAGGGTTAGTCCAGAAGTTCTCAGTGCACTATAAATGAAACATTGTTTCCATGTGATCTTTACTCAAGTTGATGCACTGATGCACCTGTTAATACTCTGGGATTAAACTTTGTTTATTACTGTAAAATAATAATACTCCAATGGAGCATTTCTTTCCTATTCCTAAGGACTATACCTTGTACCATTTCTGTTTCTTATGCAACTTACCTTGATCCATCTGATAAAGCCTTCACACACATATTAGGGCCTTCTCCAAACTGCTGCCACCAAGTTGGAAACATATAACCGTTCTTGTATTCCAGTAGGTTTACAATTTTTTTGAAAGGAGGAGAAGCCACTCACTTACACTCACTCTTCTTCTATACCGCTTTATCCTGTATTCAGGGTCGCGGGGACCTGGAGCCTATCTCAGGAGACTTAGGCCACGAGGCAGGGTACACCCTGGACAGGGTGCCAATCCATCACAGGGCACACACATACACACACGCACACACACACACACACACACACACACACATTCACACACTATGGGCAATTTGGGAATGCCAATTAGCCTAACCTGCATATCTTTGGACTGTGGGAGGAACCCGGAGTAACCAGAGGAACCCCACGAAGCTGGGAGAACATGCAAACTCCATGCACACAGAGACGGGAATCGAGCTTGGCCGGGAATTGAACCTGGACCCTGTAGGAGAAGCCAACTTTTTCCTAAAAGTGTGGTTCAGGAAGACATGGCTTCCAGTAGACATGGCTTCCGGAGCGTCTCTCACAGAGCCTCAACCTCACTGCAAACTTCTGGGATAACCTGGAGCACTGACTGCAGCCAGGGCATCCTCGTCCATCATCAGTGCCTGACCTTAATAATGCTCTTGGGGCTGAAAAAACACAAATCTTCACAGTCAGGCAATAATATATATTGGAAAGCCTTCCCAGAAGAGTATAGGTTACTAGGTCAGGTGTCCAAATCCCTTTGGCCATATATTGTTTGTTTCCCTCCTATTTTATACATTGATATTTATTCCTTTAGTGTTTAATGCATACTGTAAATACTATAATTCCTCTAAACACCGACAAATAGAAGCAGTAGTAGTGATTTCTTTTGTAAAATAAACATGGAGGAAATGGTTACAGGTGGAATTACTGACTTTCATCAAAAGAATGGAATTTAACATTAAGAACAAAAAAAATTGCAGACAAACAGTGTTGATCAGGAATTTGTCACTACATACAACTCACAACTCAATCAGTCATCACACACTAGATATGAGTAAAGTGATTTGCCACATAAAAGGACAATAGCATTTATTATAAGATATGTTGATAAAAGGGCCTTGAAACCTCGTGTGATCTCTTTTTTTTTAACAGAATCTCTAAAACTTGTGTGATCAGAATAAGTTATAAAGTGCTTAGCCTGCCACTGTGTGATATATGGAAATGCTTTCCACGATTTGTTTAAAAACTCCACCATGCATGTGTGCAGTACAACAACTGTAAAACTGAAAGTGTAAAATTTCAGTGATAGACTCATAACTGATGTGTAATGTGATGTACAGTACAACAACCTTGGCTTTGTCTGGCAAATGCGAGTCCGCTCAAGACCTAATGACATTATCTGTGAGCCTAGACCACACATTAGGAGTTAAAAGACGGTTTCTCTCTTGTGACAGGCTTGGCGGCACAATAATATCCGAGTAAATCAGCTCAAGCATTCACTCTATGCCACACCTCTTTGGCTGCGCATAAAAGGGGGATTGACCACGCTTTTCCCACTGAGCTGTTCTGTGAGGGAACCTTTCAAGCAAAGAAAGATGCATTTCGAGTGTTATTGAAGCTGCTCCACCGGTCTTCACCCCTTCATCATTTAGGATTTAGGAGTTAATTCTGTTGTATTTCTAGTCTTAGGCCTAACCCTTAATTTGTATGCTTTTCTGACATTCAAAATCAGGCATGACCACGTCTTACATGGGTTTAAAATCCATGAATGCATTAATGTTAGTTTAGTAATTCCTGCTTGTGCCACTCCTCTTTGGCAATGTATTAAAAAGGGGGAATTGAACACTGAACATTGAATTGGTTTTCTAGTTGCTTATACTTTGTGCCAAGTCCAGGTTGTACACATAGTATGGGCTTCTTTGATTCTGTATCTGTAACAAAAACAACTGTGTGGGAATGTTTGTAACATATATACTGTATATAAGCCGAGACTTGTAGTGTTTAAAAAGCTTTTTTTTTTTTTTATTCCGAACTTATGTTCATATTTTCATATGGGAAGTTACTCATATTTGGAGATGGGTTTAGCACATACTAAAATAGAACTAAAATAGTTACACCATTTAGATTATGCAAATTGCATTGAGGTCACCTTTCAACACAGCCTTTCAACACAAGCACTTGCCTTTATCATTTAAGAAACTGTTAACAGAAGAAAAAAACTACTGTTTTCCACTTTAGAATCAACCCACAAATACAAAGACAATTAATATATATTTATTAATTGTCTTTTATATGTATATGGTGAGTCGGCCAAAAAAAATTATACACACACACACACATATATATATTATTTGTGTGTGTGAATGAAAAAAATTTAAAAGCTATTTAAAAAAAATCATATTATGAGTCTATTTTTCCTCAATATTTTGCTGCATGGCTAGTTCTAGTAGTTTACTCGTATGACTTCCACCCATTGTAATTGAAAACTTTTGAATTAGCACTGGGCAGCATGGTGGTGTTGTGGTGGTGTCCAGGTTTGAGGGTTCAACTCCTGCCTCGGGTCCGCGTTCGTGGAGTTTCCATGTTCTCGCTGTGCTTTGGGGGGGTTTCCTCCGGTTACTCCAGTACAGTCCAAATACGTCTACAAGCAGATTGCATTAATTGCTGCTTCAAAAATTGCCTGTGTGTATATATTACAATTTTATCAATTTAAATTTATAATTTTATATATATAAAATTTTTATTTCAGACAGCCCACAGTGTAAATATTGTAAACCACATCTTGTTGTCACATCAAACTATCAGGCAGTGGTGCTGGACTCAAAATTGAAAGTGCTCCTTATACACTCTGATATAGCATAAGAAAAATTATGAAGATTCATTTGCCAGAATTATGTGTGACTGATGCTTCTTTTTCTTCCACTTTTTAGCTGCAAAACTCTCTAGCAATCAACAAGCTGAATATCATTTAGGTCTATAGTTAGGTCTAAGATCTTAATTCCAGTGTGCACAATTCTATTATTAAATCCTTCCTGCATATGCTCAACTAATCTCTGAATACGCTCTATGTTTTAAACGTTGTTCAGATATCTATGGATATGCAAGTTTTAGTGACACAAAAACTATTGTTTTGGGTGGGTTTATTGAGTGTGGTGTTAAACATGTAGTATTACACTCTATAGTTAAACATTTTTTCCTACTGAACACCTGATTTGGCTTCATCATGTAATTACCTAGGCCTGTGTGAAATAAGGGAAAACTCTGACCTCCCAGGACCTGAGTTTGACGCTCCTGGGTTACACTGCCTGTGGTTGGGTTTCATCTCTAGGCTGTGGTAAACTCACATCCTGCTTCTAAGTTATTCATTAGGTATGTCTGCGTCGTGCAGCATATTAATATCATCCGCTCACAGAATGTGGGGAAATTCCGGCTCTACGCCCAAGTGCCCGCCTCACATTATAGCTTGATACCCCCAGTCGGAGAAACAGACAGGCACATATACACAAACACACACACACACACATAACCAAACACTCTACACTGCCAAGCCCAGTGTACACATGCTGCATGCTGCAAATCACAGTGGTCGTGTTGCTGTCATGTAGACTTTGGGGGGAATTCCACTTTGCTCAGACCCACAGCATGCGATGCTCTTCAACAGGAACAATGAGACTTCGGGCCATCGCTTGGTGTTACGTTTCAGTGAGAGAAGGGTCACAGTGTCTGTGCTGACAGTTATACTCTCTTTTCTGTTTTAGATCCTTAAATCATCTCTGATTCAGCTTGCGGAGGTTAAAAAAAGAATGAATGTGACAATTTTTTTACTTAAAATTTATCAGTAAGTTATCATAACAGTCATTTTAATTGGTTTGCTTGCACTCGGAATTTTGGGGGAAATGCTAATTTAAAACAACAGCCAATGCATTTTAACACCTCCAGGGTTCGATTCCCACTGCAGGTAGGTGTGTATGGAGTCTGTTCTCGTGCTTGGTGGGTTTCCTTGGGGTATTCTGGTTTCCTCCCACAGTTCAAAGCCATGGAGAGTAATTTAATTCCCAAAATTGCACTGTCTCCTGGGATAGGCTCCAAGCCTCGAGTGACTCTGTACACACAATAAGTAGTATAGAAGATGAATGAATATATATATATATATTTATTTATTTATTTTATTTTTTTTAGAAGGGAAACAGAGACACAGGAGGCACAGCCTTACCAAAGCTGTTCTTACATAGTTTTATGGTATTTCTAGTAATTTACAATTTCACAAATTAAACTGGAAAAAATTAGCACTCCTTAGTTTATGTGTCCAAAAAGACTTAATTACAGGTTAAGAGTTTAATATCTAAATGCCTTTGGCTCTAGAATTCATGAAAAGTCTATAAATGCTGTATACTTGCTACATATAAATAATGTATTCACTGCCTCAGCACCTCCCCTAGATTTACATTATACTGTATGTTCATATGTACAATATATTCATATCGTATGTTAACTGATTACCTACTCGCAGTCTAATGCCCCTTGCACGTAGAAATCAGCACAAACCTTCAACTTCTGTGATAAACACACACTTCAAAGACTGCCAGTCATTCTGCTATCAGAGTACGCATGACATTTAACAAAAAAGGATCAGTATATAGTGTTACGTATGTGTACCATATGTGCACATATCATTACTTTTAAAACAACAGGAGAGGAGGAAGTGGGTGTTGGTGTATACTATATCCATGCACATTTACGGGGGAAGTGGGTGTTGAGGTGCTATCCATGCACATTTAGATAATTCACTAAATACAGGGCTCCATTCAAAACTCAAGATTTTTCCCACCCTGAACTAGCTGTGATAGGGTTAAAAATGCATTAACAGGTAGATAGATTGCAACTGTAAAATTGTAACTAGAAAGCATTTGAACAGCACTGTATCATATTTTTCTGACAAGCCTATCATCCTCTACATTCTGATTGGTATCTTTTCCCTCTTGAGAAGCTTCTTCTTTCCTCTTACAGGCAATTAGAGAGCAGCAGTGTCTGTGTGGGTGTTTCTTGCTTCACTCCTATACTCCACCTATAGGTTTTCAGCCTTTAAGCTTTGTTATAACAGTGCAAACCAGCAGTTGGTGATAGCTTTAATTTGTTGACGTCTGTGCAGTTAAAATAAAATCTACTCTGTTACTAATCATATGCAAATGTTCTGTATATCTTAAGCATCCTAAAAAAAAATTCTACATCACTGGTGAAGCTTTTGGATTACCAACTCTCTCCATTTAGGGTTGCAGTTTTCATTTGTTAAATGGAATTTAAAACTTTCACACTGGTTTGTGTTCACTTTCAAAATTAATACCTGTAAATGAAAATAACATTCAATCCGAACATTACTAAAAGCAAATACCTGTCTTTCTCTTCCTGAGTGTCTACTAAAACTGACTCTTGCTCACTTCCTTTATTACTAATCCAACCTCTTAAAGGAAACCTATTATACAGAATTTAGTTTTAGTCACTTTAAGACATTCAGATGGGTCTCCAATATATGTGTGTGTGTGTACAAACAAAAATAAGAGAAAATTAAATTTGCCGGTCTTAAACAAGCCAATTAGATTTCCCCCTATTGTGACATCACTATAAGAAAAGCCCCTCCACCAGCTTGTTTTCCAGCTTGGCTCTGTTTGGTGTGGCTGAGAAGTAGCTCATTCACTGAGAACCTCTTATACAGTACCTATGTTAACTTGTTACAGAAATATTCAAAAATGGGACCTTTAACAGCTTTTTTCCTTGTCCTGTTACTCTGGTCAAGACCCTTTCATATGTTCTAAACTTAACAAAAACATTTAAATTTACAGATGAACAAAGTGCTCAGAGCTCTAATCAATATAATTAAATAATTACATGCATATACAAAATACAGAAACAAATCTTAAGCTAATCTAATATACAGCAGGTTAATGAAATAATTAGGTTTTCTTTATGTACATTATTTTTCAGCAGATTGCGTGAACCAGCAGCATGTCTCTCATGGGCTGAGGGATCTTTTCTAGCCTCCATGTCTCAGAGTCCGGGCTCACAAGGAACTGACATCCTTGGGCCAGATGTTTTCAACCAGCTGCTGGATATGCTGGACCAGTATGTACAATTGCACAAACACATAACCTTATGGTTTCTGGTACGCATGAAAAAGGGCACTGCACAAAAACAGCATGAAGGACTTTACAAATATTTTTTAAGCATGCTGAAGGTTTCCCCGTTGGGTATTTTTTTGTACTTTCTCAGGTCGGCGTTCCATACCGTTCAGCCTATTGAACTCTTGAATTTCTCAGAAGGTGCAACAGGCAGCTCTCCATCCAACACCATTCAGATCAGCATGGACTGCATCACCATGCACGGCTCTGACGATCACCTCGCAGTGAGTGTCCCAAAGTATTCTGAACCAGCAGTCCATTGTAAATACTGTCAGCATCATGTTATTTCCTTTACTTTTATTTGCTTCAGTGAAACTTACTGGAATTGGACTATGAGAAATTGCAGCTTCACTGAACAATGATCTTTTTAAAGAAGCTCTTCCTGTTCACATTGCATTATGTTCATGCGGCATGTCCTAGCGATTAATACTTTTATTGCACATCAAAAATTTTGCAATCCAGGAAGTGATGTTTGAATACAGATGTTAGTAATGTTTTTTTATGCCTCAAATGAAGAAACCAGTTCTGATGAATACAGTGATATTTTCTATTTTACGATTTCTATATTCGCATTCTTTTTTTTTTTACTGATTTACTGTAATAGCTTTATGTGTAGACTGAATTCAGTGATTATATTATACCAGTTATCTAAATCTTCCACAGATTTAAAAATAGCTCTATTTAAATTGTAAAAAGATGCTAATGCAAGATAGATAGATAGATAGATAGATAGATAGATAGATAGATAGATAGTTTGATACTTTATTGATCTCAAGGAAAATTCCATACTTTAAAATACTTAATTGAAGTTGAAATTAAATCCTTATAAGTTGTGCTCCTAGGAGGGAACTGGTTAAAAACCAGATTAAATAAAGATGATCTCCTGCTAAGGATCTCTTACAGTAATTATAGCCATTATATCTTCCAATATTTTTCTGAATGAGTCTTCTTGATCACACACGCTGTTTACCGTATAAACCTTTTTCTATGTACAGGTACAATCAGAAAA